>CM024535.1:33260734-33518712 GCA_014182385.1 Eucalyptus viminalis
GTGCTTCACCTTGGGGTGCACCGGTCTTGTTTGTGAAAAAGAAAGATGGATCGATGCGCTTGTGCATTGATTATAGGCAGCTTAATCAAGTAACCATTAAAAATAAATATCATTTGCCTAGAATTGATGACCTTTTTGACCAACTCCAAGGAAGTTCAGTCTTCTCTAAGATTGACTTGAGGTCTGGATACCATCAACTAAGAATTAAGAAAGAAGACATCCCTAAGACTGCATTTAGGACTTGTTATGGACACTACGAGTTCCTTGTTATGCCATTTGGATTGACGAATGCACCGGCCGCATTTATGGATCTAATGAATAAGGTATTTAAGCCTTATTTAGACCAGTTTGTGATTGTTTTTATTGATGACATCCTAATATATTCGAGAGGACCTAAAGAGCATGAACAACACTTGATGATAGTTTTGTAAACTCTGAGAGAGCATAAGTTGTATGCCAAATTTAGTAAGTGTGAATTCTGGTTGGACCAGATAATATTTTTAGGGCATGTAGTATCAGGAGGAGGAATTGCAGTAGACCCGACAAAAGTTGAGATGGTAATAAATTGGCTGAGACCGACAACGCCTACTGAAATACGGAGTTTCTTAGGACTGGCTGGTTATTATAGAAGGTTTATTGAAGGATTTTCATGACTGGCAGGTCCTTTAACTAAATTGACTCGAAAAAACGTGAAATTTGAATGGAATGGGGAATGTGAAAGGAGTTTCTAGGAACTTAAAAGGAAATTGACCTCGGCTCCAATCCTAACTATACTAACCGGACCTAATGGTTTTACAGTGTATAGTGATGCATCTCACAAAGGACTAGGATGTGTTTTGATGCAGCATGGCAAGGTCATAGCCTATGCATCTAGACAATTGAAACCTTATGAACTGAGCTACCCAACGCATGATTTAGAATTAGCAGCTATAGTGTTTGCCCCGAAGATATGGAGACACTATTTGTATGGAGAAGAGTTTGAGATTTATACGGATTATAAGAGTTTGAAATATCTGTTCTCACAAAATGAGTTGAACATGAGACAAAGAAGGTGATGGAATTGTTAAAGGATTATGATTGTGAGATAAAATACCATCCAGGAAAGGCGAATAAGGTAGCGGATGCTCTTAGTCGTAAGCCGACTATGGAGATGGCCAGTTTAAGAATGGCAGAATGGAGCTTGTTGAAGTCCATAACGGACTCAGAATTTAAATTAGAAATAGATTGTCTTACCGGTATGCTTAGTGCATTAAGGGTTGAGCCTGAAATTATTCAGAAAGTTAAAAACTTACAAGAGTCTGACCTAGAGATTGTGAAAGTGAAAGATGTGGTGTCTTTAGGAAAAAGACCAGAATTTCAAATCACTGAAGATGGAGTAGTAAGATGCCGGGACGACTTTATGTTCCCGACAACGAAGAAATAAAGAAGGAAATCTTGTCGGAGGCACAAAAGAGTAATTATAGTATCCATCCGGATAGTACAAAGATGTATAGAAACTTACGTCAGCAGTTTTGGTGGAATGGTATGAATGCAGATACGGCTAAGCACGTTTCTCAATGTTTGACATGCCAATAGGTAAAAGCGGAACATTGTAAACCTACAGGACTCTTGAGACCATTAGACATACCAGAATGGAAATGGGAATATATAACAATGGACTTTATACAATGATTACCAAGGACGTCAAGTGGTCATGACTCTATCTAGGTTATAGTGGACTGTTTAACTAAATCTACTCATTTCTTAGCGGTTCGCATGGACTAGCCAATGGATAAATATGCGGACATATATGTAAGTCAAGTGGTACGCTTACATGGTGTTCCAGTAACTATTACCTCAGATCAGGATTCGAGATTCACTTCGAACTTTTGGCGGAGTCTTCAAATTGCATTGGGAACTAAACTTCAGTTTAGTACTGCTTTTCATCCCCAAACAGATGGACAAACAGAAAGAGTAATCCAGACATTAAAGGATATGTTGAGGGCTTGTGTAATTGATTTCAAAAGAAATTGGGATGAAAGATTGCATTTGGTGGAGTTTGCTTATAATAATAGTTTTCAGAAAAGTATAGGCATGGCTCCCTATGAAGCATTATATGGAAGGAGATGTAGGACTCCTGTCTGTTGAAATGAAGTAGGTGAAAGGAAATTGACAGGACCTGAACTGGTACAAGTTACCACTGAGGCTGTTGAAATTATCAAAAAAAAGGCTTGAAACAGCTTAGAGTAAGCAGAAGGACTACGCAAATAGGCGTAGAAGGCCTTTGGAGTTTAATGTAGGAGACCATGTATTCCTTAAGGTATCTCCAATGAAAGGAATATCTCGATTTGGAATGAAGGGTAAGCTAAGTCCTAGATTCGTCGGACCTTTTGAGATACTTGAAAGGATAAGGGATGTAGCTTATCGTTTAGTGCTGCCTCCTAAGTTGGAAAATTTGCATGATGTGTTTCATGTATCGATGTTGAGAAAGTATCAGCCGGATCCTGGTCACATACTCGATCATGAAGCCATTGAAGTGGATGAGAAAGTGAGATACATTGAAGAACTTATACAGATATTGGATCGAAAGGAAAAAATTCTTAGGACTAAGAAGATTCCTCTGGTTAAGGTATTATTGTGACATCATGATATGGAAGAAGCCACATGGGAAAGTGAAGATCAGAAGAAGGAAAAGTACCCCTACTTGTTTCAAAAGGACATGAGTAACGTCTAATTTCGAGGACGAAATTCTCTAAGGAGGGGAGAATTGTGGCATCCCAAAATTCAAGTCAACCTCTAGATGTATTAAAGCCCATGATTAGGTAATGAAATTACCTATGGTTTATGCTTTAGCCATTGGTTTTCTCTTAAGACCAAGTGTTATATGTTTGTGTTCATAAGTTATTAAAATTAGTATTATAGGATAAATTAATGAGAAGAATTTATTCTTGGCTATGCACCTGATAGATTTAATCCCCATAGATTAAATGTTACAAGATTATGGCCATGTGAAATTTAAAATTTGAAAACTATAAAAGAGAGAATTAAAGATGAATAATTAAAAGTAAAATTGGGGTTTATTAGGGTTAAACTTTAGGCCCAAGAGTATGAACCTAAAGTGGGCCAAATTGACCGGCCCATGAAGCCCATGGAGAGGGCTGCTGTCGACCAAGGAGAGGGGGAGTGGCCGGCCCACTTCCAAGCCCATTTTGCATGGGTCTTGCCAAGTGGCAAAAAGGAGACTCCATGCATTGGCCATTGTAGGTGGCTCTTAATCATTGCAAATGATTGTGATTAGGGGAAATAAAGAGAGAGAGAGAGAGTGGCCGGTTCAGGGGGTTGTCGCCCAAGCCAAGTGAGAGAGAGAGAGAGAGGGTTGCGAGAGAGACAGGAACCGAGAGAGAGGAGGAAGGAGCCACTCGCCTGCCCGTCGTCCGTACGTTCGCCCGTCCCTGTGCCGTCCGTGTGCCGTTGTTTGCTCGATTTTGGAGGCAAGTTGGGATCTATATTCTGCTCTTGCATGTTGTCTTGCATGTGTGTTTGAAATGGTGGTAAATCTCGGATGTTTAGGGTATGAGAAACCGAAGCTAGAGTGTGTTGTTCTTGAAAATGTGTTCTGTTTTCGAGTGTGCCGCCTGACCCCAAACGTTGTAGAGGCTTGCATGTGGATTTTGAGTTGGATTTTGGCTTTGACTTCTCACGAAATTTGTAGACAATATCTCAAAGTATAACATACTAAAATTTGAGACAAAATGGCTGAGTTTTAAGGGGTGAAACCCTTCCTCTACGAAGACGCTAAATCTTGAACTGTTTTGTTGACCTCTTGGTGGTTTTGTGTGTTTCATGTTGCTTTTTACCAAGAATCTCACTTCGACTTCTTCACAAAAGTTGTAGAGAACATCCTCAAGATTAACATGCTCAAATTTGTGGTAAAACGAGCAAGTGTATCCTAGTGAAATGATTTTCTTTTGAAGACGGCAGATCTGGAAGTATGGTACTGGACTCCCGAGACTTCGTGGACTATATGGTGACTATCCTTTAAGAATCTCACCTAGATCTCTTAATGAAAGTTGTATTGGAATTCTTGATATCGAAATTTCAGAGGAAATGAAGAAAGATAAGTAGGTGAAACCTCGATTTTTCGGAGATAGCTAAACTGGACTGTTTGGTACTAGGAACAGGAGCTTCGACCGTCTATAGTTAATTATCTAGAGCAAATATGGCCTAGATGTCTTCATGAAAAATATACCTTAGGGTCTTGAATATAGCCTGGTAAAATTTCATAAGTTTTGGAGGTTATTTGAGTATTTTAATCGAAATATTTCAAGAACTGCGCAATCTGATTTTATCCGAATTTTGCATGCTGTATTGTGTGAGCTATATCTTTTTGTGTGAAGCTCTTTCGGGCATGTGTTCTTCATGGAATTGCTACCTTTATATCTTGTCTATTACATGCTCTGATTTTATGATTTTTGAAGATCATATGGATATTTAATTTATATGTTTTCCGAAATTGTGTAAGCTGGCATTTGGTAAATTTCCAAAAAAATCATGATGTATGGATTATTCTAAGTTGTATGGACCCCATGGGTTGTATTTTCATGAGTGATTGTATCTTGCTGCATGTATGATGATGATTGGAAATGCATATAAGAATCAAATGATGAAAATGATCTTGTTTGCCATCACATCATATGCCATGTTGAAATTGAGCTATACTGGAAAATGTGAACTATGATAAATGAGAATGCCGTTGGAGGTGTGAGCCGACGATGCCCTGGGAGAGTTGGGATGCCTGGCTAAGGAGTGTAAATGCTGAATGCCCGGTGGCCTTAAATGGCTGAATGCCGGAGGGTCCTCGGGAGTTTTGAGATGCCCGGAGCGTGGGGAGCCGGAAGCCCAGAGGTTTGTGCTGGGGGATGCCTCGTGATGCCAGTTGGGGTGCGAGATGCCTGGCAAGTATTGTGCCCGATGCTCGGAGGTTTATGCCGGAGGTTCCTCGCGATGCCAAGATTGGGTGCGAGCGATAAATGTGGGATGCAAATATTGGTCCCGGGAAAAAGGAGAAATGTAGCGGTTCAAAATGAAAGAAATAAAATTTGGAAATTGAAATTGAATCATGCATGGTATGGCAACATGTACGCATGGATGCATGATGGTGAGTGCATGGATGTATGTGCACCTATGGCATGATGGTACATGTGACATGATGATGGTGAGTGCATGGATGTATGTGCACCTATGGCATAATGGTACATGTGACATGATGATGGTAAGAGCATGACATGATGGTAATGATTATATGAGGAGGTATGTACATGTTGTATGATGATAAGTGCATGGTATCAAGGTAAATTGTGCATGGATGCTTGAAGGACGTGTGTTATGCTATGATTGTTATGACTGTATTGTGTGATGCATTGAGTGGTTTATAAGGTCCTTTACCTGCTGAGTGGCTGTACTCACCCCTTCGGGGACCAACATTTCAAATTAGAAAGATGCCGCTCCCTGCTGTCACGCGAGGCGTCTTTTATAGCCTACCTTCGGATGTGGAGGTCAAGTGTGTGGAGATCGACTGTCCCACCATCCCTGGTCTGACGTTCATTAGAGTGCACGCATTAGTGACGTACGATGTGGGCCTGGCTAAGGGCCCTGTCATTCAGGAGTTCATATCTGTTGACGTTCGTCGAGATGGAGCGATGCGGGGGATGTTGCCGCCACCACCGCTTGACACACCGGGATGGGTGTGACGGCCCGTGCGTGAAGAGTAGGAGCTACAACTTTTTGGGATGATAGCTGACACTAGTTGATGGAGGATTTTGCATGATCGACATAGTGGGTCGAGTGTCTTTTTTTAGGGTTATGGCCGAGTGTAGTCAAAAGTCTTGGCCTTTCTTTTGATGTACGGACCCGAGAAAATCCATCATGAAAATATGTAAATAAAAGTGTCGTGGCTTTACCTTTTCTTATGATGTTTAGTGGTGTGCAATTGTATCATGGTTGTTGGTGGGAGAATTAGTAAGACTTGATTATGCTTCCGCAAATGAGATGCGCTGGGACCGTTAAAAAAAATGCCTAGGAACTAAGGTTCTTCTTTGGTATCTATGGTAACCTCAGGCGCTTCGGGGTGCCACAAATTCCCTTACCCTTCTCATTCTTCAGCTTAAGACAATCCCTTCTAAGATGCCCCCTCTTGCCACAACTCCAACAGACAACATTAGTAGTCCTAGATTGACTACGTCTGTTCATATTAATACTACCATTACCTACACGTGTTACAGATCTTTCTCTATTTTCACCTACTAGAGTAGTAGATACAGATTCGCCAGATTCTCTTCTACGAATATTTTCGCTTAGAATCAAATCTTGAACCCCATCAAACGTCAAACTTGTTGACCCAGAGGAATTACTAACAGCAGTAACGGTAGTATTCCAACTATCAGGCAATGAGGATAATAGAATCAAAGCACGTACCTTATCTTCAAAATCAATCTCAACTGAATTTAATTGACTAAATCACATTGAATTCATTGATATGATTTGCAACTGACGCACCTTCTTTCATCTTCAAGTTAAACAGATGTCGCATCAAACAGACCTTGTTGATCGCAAAGGGCTTCTCGTACATATCCGACAGGGCTTGCATCGAATCTGCAGTGGTCTTCTCCTTCAGGATGTTAAACGCGACGTTATGAGCCAACGTCAGCCGAATAACACCCATAGCTCGTCTATCCAGCAAATCCCAATCAACTTGCTTCATCGTCTCTGGTTTCTCCCCAAATAAAGGCAAGTGCAGATTCATCTGGTAAAGATAATCTTCAATCAACATCTTCCAGAAACTAAAATCCTTCCTATCAAATTTGTTAATTCTCACTTTTACTTCTTCGGTCGCCATCGATTCACTTCAACTCAGCCAAACCTAGCTCTAATACCACTTGTTGTGATAGGGCGAGCGATCGAACAAAATATAGATGGATGAAGAAAATAAATCGGACAGCAAATTTACGTGGTTCAGTCGTAAAAACCTACATCCACTGGGAGTAGGGGTGTGCAACCGGACCGGGTTTACCCGGTTCCCGGTCCGGCCCACCCGGAAAACAGGGTCGGGAACCGGTTCCGATTGAAACCGGTTCCCAAACCTCAGACCCTGTTTGAACCGATCCGGGAACCGGTTCCGAGGGATTACCCACCCGGGAACCGGATCGACCGGACCGGTTTGGGAACCGGTTGGAGGACCGGTTTGTATTTGTAACCCCCCCAACGACCAAAACACAAAAGCCAAACCCTAATTTCTATCTTTACCGGCTTCCTCCCAGGCTCCCATGACACCCGCAGACGGTAGTCGCGACCTCCGCCCATCCGGCGTTTGCCGATCCTGGTTCCGCTCTCCCACCGTCGCCCCCCGAAATCGCGACCTCCGCCCATCCGGTGTCCGCCGATCCTGGTTCCTGGCTGCTCGCTAGCCTTGCTCCGAGTTCCCCTCCAGAAATCACGAAGCCAACGCTGTCTCTGCCGCTCTCGTCGCACCCCTTGCGCTCGCACCACCGCCGCTATTCTGCCGATCATCTGAAGCTCCGCTCCACTGGTTCTGCCCGCGAAGCCGTTGACCCCCGCCGAGCTCGCACCCGAGTGTCGACGCCGCCTCCGTTCGATCTCGCCGTTCCACCTGCTGATGTTGCCTCGCCGATGCCCCTGACCCGCAGATCTCGTGTCCGCAAGCCCACCTTGTCGCATCTTCGAGCAACCCACAGTAGCCCTCCGCTGATCTTGTTCTCACCGAGCGCCGTTTCCCGAGCTCCCCTGCTGCTGATCTACCGCTGCCCGAACGACGCCCCTGCTTTGCTCGCGATCTAGCCTAACCCCCTCGCTGACGCCCGCTGAAGCCGCGTTGATCCTTGCTGCCCTCACCAGTCGTGATACCAGCAGCCCGTCGAAGCCGCTGCTGTGCTGATCCCCGTCGCACCCGAGCGCCTCGGCTACGCTACCCTCCCCTGCGAAGCCGCTGCTGCCCCTGCTGCTGGGTCCTCCTCTGCTCGATGCCAGACAAATATGCTCTGACGCCCAATAGATATACTCCGAGCCTACTCCCGAGTGACGCCCCTGCTGCCGACAGCCCAGCTCCGCCGCTGTCCCTGTCCTCACTGCCCAACGACCCTAACGCTACTTCTAGTCCGCTCACCGCTGGTCAATGATGTTTGGTAATTAGAAATTATTAGTTTCATTGATTAGTTATACGGATGAGTGATGGTTGCGTTGCCTTTCACGTTTCACCGATTGATTTTGTATTGATTATGAATCTGTTATGATTTGTAAATCATTTACCTTTCGAGTTTCGTCGATAAAAGATGAGAGTTATCGGATGCTTGTGCAGGTGGGTGTGTGTGTGAGAGAGATAAGAGAGCACATCCTATCCGTGTTTTAAATCGTCTGCTCTTTTTGAACGCTTCTGTTTTCTTTTGTCATAGTTAAGTCACCACATCTAGAAGATGAGAGTTATTGGACCTTCATTGTGGTGTGGCCAGAGAAGAGCAGAGCCACATGCTTTTTTTGCCGCTCAAATAGTGATGGATGCCATGAGATTGTGGGAAACATGTGTTGCCAAGGGAGCGATAAACTTGTTTTTGGCATCTAGACGGCAGCCATATTGTAATTCTCACTTCATAATGTTTATGTAATCCTTTTTTTGATCCGTGGACGAACCACATGAATTTTTGTGCTTTGTTTATATATGTGGATGGTTTTGGTTAGATGAAAGGACAAAACAGAAAAATAAACAATACCTTTCTTATGTAGTTGTTCGAACCAAATTAAGTTTTAATCTTTAGCCTTTTCTGAATGGTTGAGTTCGAAGGTGAGTGGTTCCGATATTATTGATTACAGTCCTTGCACTTTTCATTAACAAGGATGTTATTCAATTCTCTTTGTTTTGTAGGTCAGAATTAACTTCAATGTGGAGTGTCCTTCAATCTGCAATGGTTTTTCTAGCTGAATATTTGAGGAATGATTTGCTCGGACAAGATCTTGATTCTTTGGCACTTTTATCTCGAGTTCAGTTTGTTTTGGAATGAAAACTAATCTATTTTTGTAGAATCCTAATCTTATATAATTTTTTTTTTTTTTTTTTCAGTCAATGGATTAAGACAAAGACATATCAATGGAAGTTGAGGGACATGATGAAATAGCTACTGAGTACATGCACAACGTGTAAATGGCTTCAGCATAGACTTCAAGCTCATGAAGTGATGATGCCGAGCACCGAGATTGAAGATGGGATCAGTTTAGATGACCGAGAAGTGAAGACATCTGATGAGTAAAATTTTGGAGTTTTCCTTTGTGTATTTCGTCCTTTACTTCTTCAAGGAAAGTTAGAAGTAAAGTTAGATTGTATGCGGAGCAAAACGGAAAGGGAAAATTAAATCGTAGGTCTTTGAAGTCTTTCTCGATCTTGACAAGTTATGAGCGAACTAAAATCCTTTCTTGAGCCATTTGTTAAACTTGATACAGCTGGCAAAGTTTGCTTATTGCAGTTTACTAGCAAGACGTGAAATGTGCACGTTCAGTTAGCAACTGATAATTATATATACTATCTATGCCAGAAAAATTTTGCAAAACAGGTTCTAATATAAACAGGGTTAACCCTGTTCCCGGACCGGAAAAACAGGGTGGGTCGGGAACAGGGTCCAATGCAAACAGGGTAGGGAACAGGGTCCAAAAAAAGAAAACCGGTTATAACAAGGTCGGGAACAGGGTCCAGGTCTAGACCCTACCCACCCTGGACCCGATCACCCCTAACTGGGAGAGCAGCAGCGAATTTCACTATAAATCAAGTGATACAAGGAGATTACAACTCAAGTCACTCAAATACTCTTTTGGTGTTTCCCAAGCCCCAATTACACCCAAACCCAACTCACGGTACAAAATTACCGCGTGTTCAAGCTCGAAACAAAAATGCTCTATGGCTTCGTGTTCTTAATCAAAGCTTCACACGGGCGGCTTATGAATCCTTGCGGCTCCGTAGGGTTTCTTCCTTCTCTCGTACGAGTGTAGCAACCGCCCGAAAGAAAAACCTCTTTCGCGGCTCCCTTCTGCGACCTTTTTTTCGGCAATTCAATGCACGCACGAAAAGAATGATTATGTTCTTATATATTTGTGCCAAGGTCAAGGGCCCACCACGTCAAGGCCCCACTCAGTTTTGCTTCTTACGTGTGCAGACTCTTCTTTCCTTCTACATGCACAGGCTTCGACGAATTTGCAGCAACTTCACGCCAAGGAGAAAAATTCCAAAATCAATATTATAAGTGTGCCCAGAGTCAACAACTTTGACTCTGGGCCCACGTTCTGATCCCCTTTTACAATAAGAATTCGTAAGTGCAGGGAAGATGGGAAAAACTTCATTTTTCCTTTTATTTCCTCTTTTTGTAATTCCTTCGCGAGTCCACCGAATTTCGCGTTTTAGCAAACGCTCAAACTCGAGTTATATTTAACAATTTTTGAGCCGTTGCAGCTGTGTTCTGTGCTTAGTCTCATCGAAGATCCGAGCGTTTTCGGTTCTTTCCGTTTTCCGCGTCGTCTCGGGTCCAATCCCTTCGAAGCAGATGTTTTTCTTTTACCCGTGATATGTGTGTTTGTTCGGCATTCGGAAGCTAGGAGATATCTAATGCGAATAGTGGCGGTGCTGAATTGAGCCCCGTATGTGATCTATCGGTACATGAATTTTAGTAGCTACGTCGAAGGATTCGTGAGAGCCGAGGGAAAAATTGTAAAGCAGGACTTTGGGGAGTGCGATTGCCGGGTCATGTTTTTGAAATCTGATTAGTTTTCACATGTAGCAACCTTTTCAATGGTGGTGACTGATTAATATGGTTGGCCGTCGGAGCCTGTAATTTTCCTCTGTTGTTGTCCAGTGTGTTCAATGCTGCATATCGGTCATAAAGTATACTGCCTTGGCTGTAAACTGTTCAAATCTCATCTCTAGAAGCTATCCTCAGGTGCTCTCGCGGTTATCAAACGTGTGTTTTTCGTTTTATTTTTTTGTTTGGAACATGTTATTCATGATAAAGTGGTTATGCTCATCTTTGTATGACTGGTTGTATAGATAATGGTGTTTTGTCACATTAATTGTCATGATTAAGTTTGATGTGGATGTGCTGCTCACACACTGTTGCTTTTCTAGGGTTGAAGAATGCTCAGGTTTATGATTAAGTAACCAAACAACACTCTGACTGAGCAGCTTCGGTATGCACCAGGCCAATGAATAAGCGCATAGTACTTTGGAGTTATTTCGCATACATGGCCATCGATAGTATTCCCAGAAATCAATTATGGGAAAGATAGCTATTTCTCTTCATCACTCCCGGCCACTGCTACAGGTATATCGCCATAAATATAGAACATGACAATGTTTAGGCAGTCCAGTTGATAAAATGTCTTGAATAGCCATTAGCATGAAATAGATTTCTCTTCCTTGATGGAGGATCTGCTGATTTTTTTTTTTGTTAGTATGATTATGTCCATTGGCAGGATCCTGGAAGGGCTTCATGCTTCTTATGTGGAGTCCGTGCCTTTCAAATATATAACCGCATTCACCATATTTCAGTGTGTGCATCTGTTGCTGTGTTTTGGAGTGACAAAAATCCCGATTGCCGGAATTCTATTCCCGTTGCCGTTCTTACTTCTCATAGGCATAAGGCAACGTGTATTACCCAAGTTGTTCAATCCACATCATCTGCGAGAACTAGATGCGGCGGAGTATGAAGAAGTCACTTGTACCCCCATGATTTTCCTCCGGCCTCTCTCGTCAGGTATGCGAAGTCATTGTCATTAGTCATCATAAATTAGCTCCCTGTCTATGCAAGATCTCACCAGGTATCATATTAGGAGAGAGAAACGTTACTTTCCAGGATCGCGGAAGATGGGGATGTGTTGGGAATGACTGATCCTCGAAATACCGGATTTGACACTAAATCGAACCCCTAAATCAATGCGGAAGACGAAGCCCGGGAAAACGAACACGCATCACCGATCCTAAAGCACACCACGGATTCGAGTGTACCTTTTAGCCACAGATTAAACACCGACGCCGATTGAGGAAGAAAATCCGGTCGAATTCGATCCGATGAAGCCTTGAAGGGAAGAATTTGAAGCCGTATGCCTACTGTTCCTTTTGAGAGAGAAAACGCGTGGGAGAGAAAAGACGTGCGTAATTTCTAATTCCAACATACGTCTTCTCTCTCTCTCTCTCTCTCTCTCTCTCTCTCCCTTTTATACCTCCCCCCATCCACGGGCCATATTCCCGTGGGCCGGGCTCTCTTGGCCCAACTTGGGCGGACGGGCCTTAAGCCCAAATTAAATAAAGCCTTCATCTCCCACTCGCACATGGTGGGCTGCACAATATTCTCTTTACCTCTCTTCAACATTCATACCGGTGAATAATCCATGCGACCAGCATACTTTGAGAGCTCGTTGCTATACATCTGTTAGGAATATATAGCAGCTCATTAATGGGCGTCACACTCCGAGTAGATTTAGTATGCAGTACCCTAGATCGATCAATCACATTTATATCTCTCTTGATCTCTTTTAAACAATGATATATATATATATATATATATATATATATATATATATATATTGTATTCACAATTATAATTATCACAAAGACAATCATAATTGGTCGACCAGTGAATACAAAAACTACAATGTGATTCTCCAAAATCGATCTTCCTGTTTCCTTCAAACTCTCAATTTCAATCCAGCTTGCTTTTCTAGAAATGCCCCATTAGATCGAATCATCTAATGACCATTGGCAACACCCTAAGATAGCAAACACTAAATAGAAATATTGAGAATAAGTAAGAGTCCTGAGGGGACTAAAAATTGAGGAACTCTTTTCCTCAAGAGTCTCACACGTCATAAAAGTTGAGATCAAAATTTTTGCTACTCTTATTGGTCGTCTTATGCATACGTAGTATGGAATACGTATTACGGTATTAACTCCTTTTCCATGGAGCGTATGTCTGCACTTTTCAATACCGTACAGATGATAGTTCAGACATACCTAATGTCTAACTTGAGTTCACATATCTACTCAATCACAAAATTCATCAGAACTCACATCTGGCATCATAGACAGATAAAGTAAAATATGTGGGGTATTTTAATTTCGGACATCGTAAGTATTATGTCCTCATCTTAACACTTAGTTAAGGCGATATACGTATTTTAAGCTTGAGCTCTCGATTATCACCTAGATAATAAGCTTAAAATCAGTCTCATCTCTATTTATCACACAGTAAACAGAGGCGATTACCCATGTGAGTGGGCTAATCTTTTATCTGTCCGACATACTTCTCAACTTAAAATAATACACTAAGTATTAAGATGGATAAAGATCATACAAAGATTCATAGGCATTAATAATGAAACAACACTAGTTCATAAATGTGAACAACTCAGGGAAATTACAATCCATTACATCAGACTCTACGCAATTCTAGAGATTTTACATGACCACAAAACACATCTCTAGGTATTGGCTTTGTCATAGGATCTGCTACCATTCTATGCGTAGATATGTACTTTAAGTTCACATCCTTTCGTGCAACCATATCCTTGACAAAGTTATACTTGGTATCTATATGTTTGGTCTTGCCATGATACTTTGGATCTTTGGTGTATGTTATAGCTGCTTGGCTATCACAGTTAACCAATAATTGATTTGCAGCTTTCTCGATAACACCTAAATGATCCAAGAATCTCTTAAGCCAAACTGCTTCTTGTATTGCTGCTGATAATGCTACGAACTCAGCTTCCATCGTGGATAAGGCTATGCATGTTTGCTTCTTACTACTCCATGATATGGCGCCATTGCTCAGTAAGAAAGCAAATCCTGAGGTAGATTTTCTTTAATCTAAATCTCCTCCCCAATCAGCATATGAATAGCCTTCAAGTCGTAGATCCTTTCCTTGGTAATTCAACTTGTAATCAGCAGTTCCCTTCAGATACCTCAGTATTCTCTTAACGGCTTTCCAATGTGCTGGACCTGGATTGGATTGGTATCTACTCACCATTCCAACTGCAAAACATATGTCGGGTCTTGTACACATTATAGCGTACATCAAGCTCCCAACAGCACTTGCATAAGGAACATGTTTCATTTGTTCCTTCTCTTGTGGAGTCCTTGGACACGTCTATGGCTCAATCCTTCACCTTTTGCAATAGGAGTGTCTATGGGTTTACAATCTTGCATACGAAACCGTTCTAGAACTTTGTTTATATAAGTTTCTTGCGAAAGAGACAACAATCTCTTCGAACGATCTCTTGAAATCTTAACTCTAAGAATGTATGCAGCCTCATCCATATCCTTCATCTCAAAGTTGGAAGACAACCAACTTTTGACAGTCTTAACAAACTCCATATTGCTTCCAGCAATTAGTATATCACCAACATATAATGATATGATCACAAATTGATCCTTGGATCTTTTGATATAATACACAATGATCCTCATCAATCATCGTAAAATCATATGCCATTATGGCATTATGAAAACGTATATACCATTGTCTTGATGACTGCTTAAGACCATATATCGACCTCAAAAGTCGACATACTTTTTCTTCTTGGCCTTTCATTATGAAACCAACAGGTTGTTCCATATATATATCTTCCTCTAATTTTCCATTGAGGAAAGCAGTCTTTACATCCATTTGATATAATTCAAGATCCAGACTAGCCACTATTGCCAGAATAATGCGAATTGAGGTAAATCTCACTACAGGAGAAAACGTATCTTCATAATCAATTCATTCCTGTTGATTATACCCCTTCGCCACAAGGCGAGCCTTATGCCTTTCAATCGAGCCATCAGCCTTTCGCTTTATTTTGAGAACCCATTTGTTCCCAATAGCTCTGCGTCCTTTTGGCAGATCAACCAGTTCCCAGACTTGGTTTGATTTCATTGACTCCATTTCCTCTTCCATTGCATTAATGCATTTTTCCTTACTAGGGCAATTCAGAGCCTCATTAATATTTCTTGGCTCATCCTCATCTTGTGGAGCAACCATAAAAGTTTCCCCTTCAATGTCAAAATGTCGACGGGGAATACTTTGACGACTTGTTCGCCGTATGGGAGATTGTACACTATGCACATCATCCCCCATCATGCTCCCACTTGGATTAGGTAATGATGATGTCGTCTCATCACGTGGTTGCAATTGAGAATGAGTTGAATTTAATTCATCACTTCTCATATTACTCCCACTTGGACGAAGTCCATTAAGGTCATTATCTTGATCCAAGGTTTCAAATAGGGAACAATCTTCCCCTATTTCGCCCTTCTTAGGAAACTCATCCTCTAAGAATGTGACATCTCGTGATTCAATTTTAGTTATACTCCCACTTTCCTGCTCACCAATGAACACATACTCTTTCGAGTGTTCCGAGTATCTTATGAAAATACTATTCTTTCCTCTGGGACCCAATTTCCCAAACTTGTGAGAGGACTCATGTGTATAGGTAGCACAACCCCATGGCTTAAGAAAACTCAAGTCCGGTTTTCTACCTGTCCATAACTCATATGGAGTGGAAGTAACTGATTTGGAAGGCACCCGGTTAAGTATATATGCAGCAGTTAACAATGCATCACTCCAAAAGGTGATAGGCAAGTTAGCATGCGCCATCATGGACCTAACCATTTCTAGTAGGGTTCTGTTTCTTCTCTCCGCAACACCATTTTGTTGAGGAGTATATGGAATAGACAACTGTCTTTCTATTCCTTTTTCATCACATAATTTTCTGAACTCATCGAGATAAATATTCTCGACCTCGATCGGATCTCAATGCTTTTATTTTCTTGTCTAATTGATTCTCTACCAGGTTCATAAACCTTTTGAAACAACTTATTGCTTCAGATTTATGAGAAATCAAATAGACATATCCAAATCGAGTGTAATCATCTATAAAAGTGATGAAATAAACAGCCCCATGCCTTCCTTTCACATTCATTGGACCACAGATATCAGTATGGATTAAATGCAGAGGAAATTAAGCTCTTTTTCCTTTTCCAAATGGTTTCCTTGTCGTTTTCCCTTCTAGGCAATGCTTACATATGGACAAATCGACTTTTTCAATATTGCCCAACAAGCCCTCTTTGGCTAGTCTATTCATACGCTGTTGGCCAATGTGACCAAGTCTAGCATGCCACACATTCACATCATTATCATATTTATTAGGAGACGTGAGAAGGGAATAACAAACATTCGTATTAACATAATCAATATCTAATACAATAAAACCATCCAGAAAATAACCACAACCATAGTAATTTGTATCCAAAAACAAATTCACACCTCTATTACAGAAGTTCATATTAAAACCTAATTTAACCAACACTAATACGAGACACTAAATTCCGACGAATCTCCGTAGAGCATACAAAGCACATCATGAAGGAACAAAGTGCGTCCACCACGCATATTCAGTTGGCATGTGCTAATTCCTTTCACTTCAGCTCTGGAGTTGTTTCCCACATAGATCCACTTAGTTCCAGTTGGTACTCGTCGAAATTCCATGAAGGATCCTCTATCCTTCGCTACATGGTCCGTCGCTCCTGAATCCACAGTCCACAAAGGATTAGACTCAGTTAAGAATACAAAACTCGACACAAAAGTGAAGTTCTGAAAAGTACAAGGGGTGCATACCTTCTTTGGCTCACGACAGTCGCGAGCATAGTGACCCTTCTTGTCACGCTTGTAGCATTTCACCCTTAGAAGCTTTTTCATGCGGGGACGCTTCCCTCTTTCATGTTGGTTAAACTTGGGTTTCTTCCCTGAAGGACCTGCTTCTTCCTTGCCTTTTCCCTTATCAAACCAGTTAGGGCGCTTGCGCTTGGAGCTCGAAGCTCCATTTGAGCTAGAACTAGCATGATAAAGTTCAGCATCCGGCTTAGCCGCCAACAAGCGGTCCTCTTCCAGCTCAAGATGACGCATTGCATCCTCAAAGGTTTTGATATTTTCATTATGAGTCAAGTGCACCTTCATATGCTCCCAACTCTGAGGCAAGGAACGAATCACTGCCTGCACTTGCTGCTCATCTGTGAGGACATGGCCAGCATCTCTCAGCTCAGTTATCATGTTTGACATCTTTCTAAGATGTTGCTTCATGGTCTGACCATGAGACTTCTTATAAGAGTCAAACCTGATAGTGAGCTGCCTCAGTCTAGTCACCGAAATATGACCAAATCTAGCTGCCAATGCCTCCCACATTTCCTTAGCATTGTCAAAACGCCGAAACTCTCTCATGACGTCATTTTCCATGTTGCTCAGCAACGTGATGCGAGCTAGAGAGTTCATTCTTTTCCACGCAGAAAAAGCTTCTTTGTCTCTTTTGTGCTGTGCAGTGGTTCCCTCTTCGGGTTCTACCATGGTCATGACAAGAGCCTCAAGTGCTTCTTGCTCTTCCAGCACATACTGGATTTTCATTTGCCAAATTTCATAGTTGTCTCCATTGAGCTTTTCACCTTTGTTCAGCTCGGCAACTATGCTCTTTGTGGCTGAAGCCATTGATCTGAACAAATCAGAAAAATATGCACGAATTATTAATGCCTATCATTTATGCATCCCTATTTACATAGACTCATCATATTAATGAATAATTTCAAGTAAGGTTTCAGAATCAAAAGGTCACTATGTTTCCAATCATCCTCCAAAATCCTAACTTAAAACTATCATCAATATAATTGTCTTATGCAAAATCAATTCTATGAAGCTACAAAAACTTCTAAAACTACCCACAAATAATTACCCACAGCAACCAGCAATAACAGAAAGCAATATATAATAGAACATCCAATAAAAACAATAATGCTTTCAATTAACACAATTAGGTAGTAATCATTACATAATATGTCAACAAATCACACTTAACATATATCAGCCAATACAACTAACACCAAGTCAGCACACGAACTGGGAAAGATCCTCTTTTGTTCAATTTCTTGATCTTTTCCCTTGAAACAATACAATAATATTCATTTACAAAATCCATCACAATTTTCTTATAGGAAGCAGCTCTGTTGACATCCCATATGCGATTCAACACATCTTGCCATTCAGGTGGAAGAGTGTTTATGAAAAATCGCACCATCTCTGACTGTGACATAGGACGACCATTCCATATGACCTGTTGAATTTTCCCGTTGACTTCAAGGACATGATCAATTAAGTCACCTCTCTCCCATCAATGATCAGTCAGCTCAGCTATCAACTTAGACAGCCTATCCTTTTGTTCATCGGTAACTGCGCGAATAGGTGTGCGCAACCTCAAGGGAGGCATTGTTCCTGCAACAAATGCAGAACAAATAAGGGATCACATTATAATCCACATAGACTTAATTGAAAAAGAAACATATTCCTTTTTTTTTTTTTTTTTCTTTTTTTTTTTCGGTCAACGGTCAACGGTCGGACCGGTCGGGCCGGTGGGCCCGGCTCGGGCGAACCGACGGCACGTGCTGCGCGCGTGCGCGGGCTGACGTCACGCAGACGTTATCCAGCACGTGCCGCGCGTGTGCCAGGTCTCGCGCGAGTCGGGTCGCCGGCCGGCCCGCCGGCCGGCGGTGCGCACGCGCCAGCTCGCCGACCGGCGCGTGCGCCGCACGCGCTGGGCGAGCCAGCGCTTCCGGGCGCGTCGCGCCCACGCACAGCGCCTTTCGGCCGCACGTGTGGGCGCGTGCGGCGTCGCCTGGCGGCGCACAACCTGTCCCTGGAGTCGTCTCGACGTCGTCATTCTTCCTATGCCATCATAATTTGATTGCGACTTACGCAAACTCGGAAAAAAAGGACGTACAGTGCTCGGGTGTCGGGATTTCTCGCCCGATCCGTACGGCGGAAGAACTTTTGCGAAAAATCAATCAGAAAGCACGAAACAAGATCGGGAAAACATGAAAGCGGGCTCTAATACCAATGTTGGGAATGACTGATCCCCGAAATACCGGATTCGACACTAAATCGAACCCCTAAATCAATGCGGAAGATGAAGCCCGGGAAAACGAACACGCATCACCGATCCTAAAGCACACCACGGATTCGAGTGTACCTTTTAGCCACAGATTAAACACCAACGCCGATTGAGGAAGAAAATCCAGTCGAATTCGATCCGATGAAGCCTTGAAGGGAAGAATTTGAAGCCGTATGCCTACTGTTCCTTTTGAGAGAGAAAACGCGCGGGAGAGAAAAGACGTGCGTAATTTCTAATTCCAACAGACGTCTTCTCTCTCTCTCTCCCTTTTATACCTCCCCCCATCCACGGGCCATATTCTCGTGGGCCGGGCTCTCTTGGCCCAACTTGGGCGGACGGGCCTTAAGCCCAAATTAAATAAAGCCTTCAGGACGAAAAATCGAATGCTGAGATTTCCGATGAGCTGACAACCAGCAGAGGAGAGTTGAAGGTTGGGGGTGTGAGCTTCACTGAGGATGGACGTGGTCAAGTAAGAAAACATTTGTCTGCGTGTCAAATGAAGGGGCGGAGTTTAAGAAGTTTCCTAATTTGTTTATGCTTTGCAGTTGCATCCAGAGGACACTATCTAGAGTGAGATTTCATCACAAAAGAGAGAGCTAGCTCAAATAAAGGTAGAGAGGGAAAGAATGTTGTTGCGTATTGACTTTAGACTATTCGCATCAGAAACATTCTGCTAAGGAGGGAGTCGAGGGCAATGACTGTTCTGGAGGAGAGGGAGAGACAGACCTTACTACAGCACTTGCCCTCCCCCGGCTTGGCAGGCAAAGTTGATCTGAGTGCTAATGAAAATCTTCACTGTCGCGGTTCATGGATTGGGACTTGTTTTTATTGAGGAAGCTACTAGGCTTGTGAACCTCAAGAAAACTCTTTTCTATCCGAGCCGACGTCCGACATTCGACTTGAGGGCTGCCCAGTCATTTACTGAATACGAAAAATAAACAATACAGACAGCTATTATGGATGACACTGCTTGATGCCACACGAGCTGTCTTTGACATTTGTAAGGAGTTATTCTGGTTAGTGAGTTCCATAGGTAAGTAGCATACCAAAATCTCTCATTCCTTGAAATGGAACTCGCGTCTTCGCATGTCACAAGACTCCGCAACCATAACGGAGTGGTAACGCTTGAGGAGAACCTGTGATCAAAGGAGGATAACTTCAATCTCATGCTTCTCGTGAATGCGCCGGCATGAGTACCCTAGTCAGGAAACTCGTCATAGCCTACAATCTCTGTCTAGACACTATCTAAGTTCCACGCAGACATTTGTCCAATGAAGGGACAACTCAATCTAGACTGAACCGTCATCAAATCTGTCGTTTTGATGTGACTAGATGGACTTCTTTTAACTTACACATAATGAAGAAATACCCTAAAACGTTTGTCACACACATTGTGATTGAGCCAGAGGTGCACCTGGTGGAGATGACCATGCTATGCCCCATGTCTAGCGCCCGTACAACAGTAAGGGCATGTATGCTTGGTGGAGTTTCTCTAGGCTTGTGAAACCTTTTTGGTCCTGTTTGGTTCAGCTTTGCAAATGGGCTTTGGGATTCTAAAGTCTCTTGGCTAAATGCAAATGCGTTTGGTTAGATTTTTTGGGCGACTTTGGCAAGATACAATTGCATCTCCAAATGATTCTAAGGGCCCTTAGTCCAAAGCAGGTTCGAATGTCCTTTGGGAACTTGCATTTTTGGAATGCAAGTTCCGGTTACTGTTCACTTCACAGTTACTGTTCATCCGTGAGGAAAACCACCGCACGGAGGCCGACGACCGCTGGCCAAGGGGGTCGCACGCACCGGCAATGCGTCGGTGACCTCTGCCTGAGGGTCGTCGGAGCTCAAGCGACGTCTGAGTGGCGCAACCTAGGCGATTGATGGCCTAAATTGTGCGACCCGGGCGGCCGTCCGAGGTTGGGCGACCTCAGGCGACGGTCGCCAGGGTCAGGCAACCCCAGGCGACAGCCGCCTGGGGTAGCGCAACCCAGGCGGCCGTTTGGGGGCCAGATCCGGCAATTCGATGGCCGGATTTCAAAAAAAAAAAAAAAAAAAACGCAAATATTTTTTTTTTTTTTAATTTAATAAAAGTCATTTACAAATGCAAAATTTACTAAACGGTATTTTGGCCAAAGTTGTATCTTAATGTAAATTATACTAAACGATATTTGCATTTTGGAAAATCCCCTTCACCCAAAAGTTTTTGCATTTTTGCAAATGCACTTCCCAAAAGCCGAACCAAACGGGCCATTCGCCTGAGTCCAACTCGTTAGACCAAACGCATGCAGCCCATGTTCCAACTTCCTGCTCCACCGATGCTGTATTCAACTGTTACTCAACGGCCCTTTTTCTAGTTTGTGCAGGTCATCGCATTGACTGTGTTAATTATTAACATCGCCGACCAATCTGAGCAGGAGAAAGAACTCACTTGGGTTGGTTCTGTCTCTGAATTGGCGATTTCATATCGCCAAACTCCTGAGAAAAAGATAACCAGATTTTTATCGTTTTCTTACTCATCGATTGGCAGTTCTTATGGAAAAAAAATGATCGCTGAATATTGTATCGGTCTATCTTTTCTTCTTGGAATAATGGAATGCAAATTATTCAACACAATCTCAAGGTTACAACCTCGCTAACCACATGGTTGCCAGAGAACAACCAAAATGAAAATGATTAAATTAAAAAAAGGAATCTCAAGGTGACTCGATTCACTGAAGTTTGTGCAGTTCTCATCCAATGATAGGGTGCAAGATAAGAATCAAAGCTTGAATATACGTTGCAATGTGCATGCGGCAATCGAGAGCATGTCTTTGACCTCCCCAGAAACAATCTTTTGAAGAATTTAACTTAATTGATTGATCTACCCCTTAATTGCATACAAAATGCACGTCACCCCCAGAAACAGTCTTTCGAAGAATTTAACATAATTGATTGATCTGCCCCTTAATTACATGCAAAATGCACGTTGCCATGCTTCAATCGCATGCAGGCAAAGATATATGGTTTTATCTGTCCAAGGCCGCCCCCTCGCTCTCCTCGTCTGTCTCTCTCCACTGCAGCCTCCACGGCCTCCAACTCGCCTCTGCCTTCTGCCGGTGCACGCGCCTGAGACCATCTCCCAGGCTCAGGTCCGGAACTCTGCGAATCCCGTTCTCAAGAGCTACGACTTGGTCGCCGTCAGGCCTTTCAACCAAGCCGTCTCCAATTACTCTTTGTCAGAAATCCAACGTAATGTGAGGGCATGACACAGTTATGACATCGTTAGGTTTTTTTCTTCTTTATTAGGGAAATCGAAAGGCTTAGTTTTTTTTTTTTTTTTTTTCTGAGATGTTGGAAATTATTACGGAAATAGACTGATTTTATCTTTAGAAGCATCCTTGACAATTTAAAAATGAAGAAAAGTAACGAAAATTGGAGTTATTCCTACTACTTCTCACGTTAATTCAGGGAGTTGTCAATTCATATCGATACTATGTTTCAATTGAATTATTTTGTAATAGTCTCTTCCAGTAATTTGCGTAGATATAATTGCTGTTGATTTTTCCGTAGAAGCTGCCCTTTGGCTTGAAGCTCCCCGTGGTCAAAACCGCTATTGATGTCTGTCCCCTACTTTTTCTTCCTTGTTTTACCCGTTCTATTTTATTGGCAGGGATGAATGATGAAGTGTGGAGATTGATCTATAGGTTTTGTACGATGGTGAGGAGTTTGTTTTGAGGTCTCGTGCTCGAGTCTCATCTCAAACCCTCAGTTGAGGAGACAAATGATATCTACTGCCAAGGTAAGGGCCACACTCTATTCTTCAAGAAGTTGGATGATGTTTTATTTATTTTGGTTCTTTTGTGTTCAATCATAATGATCTATATTTTTCCATAAATGGGTGACATGTCATGGTAGAAGGCTAAAATTAGATGGTAATGCATGATCAAGATTAGCCTTCACATAGATTGATGACTTGTCAAAATAATATTGTAATTAACTCTAATGGCATTTTTGTTATTCTCATGACATGGAGAGAGAGAGAGAGAGAGAGAGAGAGAGAGAGAGAGAGAGAGAGAGAGAGAGAGGGCCGGCTATGGCTGGGCTAGCCTAGAATTGATCGGCCCATTGGGCCGAATGACCCTATTAGTCTTCGGCCAATGGGCCAGACCCAATCAGGTCAACCCAGGTTGGCTTGGGGATGCTCGTATGTCTCAATTTTGCCTAATTTATTCTATGGGTCATCTGTTTTAGTTAATTAGGCCAAGTGGGATTGCATTGGACTTTGGCCCAAGGAGTCGGGCCCTATTCGATCAAACTTGGATGGCTCGGTTCAAGCTCGGTTGATTGGTTGACTCGGTTCAACCAAATCAACTTATGTGATCCTAATTCCTTTGAATTGTATTATGGGTTTGGCCAATCTTGCCTTGCTATGCCCAATTAGCTAAATCGGGTTTCAGTCCAAGTAGGCTTAATTGGAACAGGTCAACTAGGATGACTCGGCTGGACACTATCAATCCCAATTCGCCGTTTTAATCAATTTATGCCAAGTTAAATTTTGCAAAAATTGATATTGAAATTGAGTAAATTTGGCTTAATCGGATTCAAATTGGGCTAATTGGCGTTACTTATGAAGGATAGACAAGGGCCCTAAAACGATGCTCGAAAATCAGTTAACTTGTTTCAAGCTTGAATTCTCAAAATTGGCTTAAGATTTCAATGTTTTACAACTTCCGGATCAAATGTCAATCAACCATAGTGCAAGAGAGCTCCTGAAGCATATGCTCCAATACCGCTAGGCATGGCAGGGATGGAATAGTTATTGGCGCAAAGAAATTACTTTAGAAATCAATGAATTTTGAATGTTATCAATCGGGGTTCAAATTTTTTCGTTTGGTCAGAAAGTCCACTCTCTATCGTTTTTTGCCAAGAAACAAGTTATGTTATGATTTGAGACCTCTAATCTCAAGTTTTTACCTCAACCAAGCTTGTTAGCTAAATCAAGTGTTAATAATAGGTGATTACGCACGAATACATAATCTACACGTCCATATACCTAAAAGTGACTCACTTTAGGCTTGCAATTCCATAATTTCTTATATGGTGGCATAAAAACATAACTTGTTTGGAGTTACCTATTGATCACTTGCGTTTTTGTCTTAATATCCTTGTCCCAAAACTTCCGTGGAACATTCTACACATGCAACATGCTCCTACAGGTTTCTACCACATGCCCATTCTCTTTTTTATTCTTTATTTTTTCCTGCAACTTTATTTTGCCGTTCTGTACTTGGACGTGTAAATTATTGGTGTATCTTACACTTTTACAAATACTATGTGAACTCATGCGATGTGTACTCACCCCAATATTAGTACGAAGGTATCGTATTGTTTGCTGAATTATTTTTCTGCATTTTCTTTCAACTCCTTACATTTCTCTATAAAATCAACATACCTAAAGATATTAGCAATGAACGTTATCATGTGCTTTGACATCTAAATATCCGTTGCTTTGCTTATTCGAGTGGATGAGTTCGAGAGGGGTCTTGGCTTGGTATTTGAACTTCTCATATGGAAGTTGATGTGTCTTCTCATGTTGACACCCGACACATATTATATCATCTCGAACCTCTAACTGGGGGAGACCCTTTTGAGAGTGCTAGTATGAACACCTAGAGGGGGGGTGAATAGGTGTTTAAAATAAATCTTGGCAAATATATGCGGAATAAAATAAACTTCAAACAAAGGAGTTAAGGAAGAGAATAAGAACACAAGGTTTATAGTGGTTCGGCTTAATCCAAGCCTACGTCCACTCTCTCACGCTAACAGCCTTCTTGGCTAGATTCCACTATGCAATCAACAAGAGATTACAACTTTGAGTGCAAACACTTAGTAGTAGATCACACTATCTCACTAAGTCACTCTTTTGGTATTTCTCTCACGATCACAAATGTTTAAGCTCTCAAGAGACAAGTGTATGATCGAAGGTCGCTCAGACTTTGGAATTATAAATTCTACACTCTATCTCTTACTTGCTCATCGGTCATTCATCTCCTTAAATACTTCTCCACTTCCAAACTAGCCGTTGGACAGTATCCCAGAGAATCGTCTTCCAATATACCCATTGGACAGCTCGTATCTAAAAGATTTGGTAGCCGTTGAGTGACAAAGGTAAAATCCCAAATTGATTCCGATCGCCCATACAAACGAAATCTTGGTTTCCATAAGTAAAGCTTCTTCGTATAGAAAGTTCTTGTCTTCAAGATCCAATCGTCAATCAATTAGATTTAATCAATCAAATCAATCTTGATGTGGAATCCAAACCAGATCACTAGCCATTATATGATTGGGCTTGAATTACGTTCTATCAAGTCTGGATGTAAAGTCTGAGAGTAATAGACTTTACAATCTGAGTCTGAACATATTCTGCTTCTGAACAGATTTAGCTTTAAGATTTGTACCCAGTTCAGCTTTAGCATAAAGTCTGTCTTCTGGTTCATCATTCACGTTCAATCTGGAATTTATCAGAGTTGACAAACTTCTGATGTAGAACAGACTTTGACACTAAAGTCTAGCAGTCTTCAGACTTTGACACAGAAGTCTGAAAATCTTCAGAATATACCTTGGACATGTGTTTCGTTCAGTCTTCTAGTCGTCTTCACACTTTGACAATATCATTTACATGTTCTATCATCTGCATGGTCTATTACTTAACCATTAAACATGTTAATAGCCTTTAATTTATTTTGTCATCTTCAAAACATCATAAGGGATTTCCCTAACAATCTCCCCATTTTTGATGATGACAGAACAATATCTGAATATGCAGATTTGTAAACATGCTTTTAAAAATATTAATTTAAATCAAAGGATATCATAAGATAGCAAATAAATTGAGCATAACAATATATAGAAAAATAATCGCAGCTCAATGTTATGCAATAAATAATATCAACCAATTAACACATATGCATATTCATATATTCTCCCCTTTTTTTCATAATCAAAAAGCGATAATAATAGATTCACGTAGAGAATGATAACAAATATGTCTTGCATAATTTCTAAAAATCAGCTTTTACAAAGTAAATCGAATATTGAAGATATGCAATATAGCTCACTTCGATCATATCAGCAAATATCCAATAAAAATCACGGATGCATCATAAAATTCACGTACCCTTTTTGTCATAATAAAATGATAATATCAATACAAGATTTATCAATGACAAAAAGTAATAAAAGATGCACTAATCGGATTTTTTTTATAACAAATTCTGACACATTTACCTTTCCTTCCATCCATAATAAGATCACGATCAATTAAAAAAGATTTTTCCATAATTGGTCAATGCTCCCCTCAATTTGTTGCCTTTTTGAGATGATCACGATTCTTTTCCTTTTCTTTTGGATTCGATTTCTTCCCTGTCATCATGACAATATTTGCGAATAGAAACAATTGTTGCTTGTGCAAGTTGAACATAATATTTTTCCAGTATTTCCTTTGTAGCAACAACATCTGCAACAATCACTTGCATTTTGAAATTCGAGGCAAAAATTTATTTTCTTCAATTAAGCTTTTCTCAAATTCAACCTGCATCAACTTAACAAACTTTTTCCACAAATAAGCTGTAATAATATCCACGTAATATATAATACCCTTTCTTCAAATAAATAAATTGAGTAGCATATGTAAAATTCAGAACTACTCAATCTTTCATACGATGCATAAGGGATTTCCTCAATAAGCAAAAAATTTGCGCAAGGAAGGGAATTTTCAATCTTCCAAAAGAGAGTATGGAATATTCATAATTTTCAGATCGAGCTTTCCGAAATTCATATGGAAGATTCTATTGTAACCTGCAAAATCTTGTATAATAGATAATCATCTTTGCAAAAATGTCACGTAATATCTTCCTTTGATTTGCGTATCAAACTTGCTAGATATAATATATCTTCTAAGAATATAGCAAGAATATCCATGAATATGCAGTAATATCTTTCGAGATCAAAAAGATTTCCTTGAGCATAAATTTCAGATATGCATTTTGCAAAAGGAAAATAGATATTTTTGTCACGTACCAAAATTGCAAACCTTATATTTATGACAAAAGATATTCGCAATATAATAAACAATCATCCAAAATCATGATAAATACACATAGAAATTTGCAAGGCGGGATGATAAAAATATTCTCTTACCCATGGTAAATGTTTGAAATATACCGTTAAAAGAAATCATTACCAATCTTCGTAGGAGATATTTTTCTGATTGCACCAAAATTTGCATAGATTCGCATTCATTATTGCCTTATTGAATTTCCTGCAATCAACTCATTTCCCTTTTGATATCCATTAATTTGGATCCTTCCTTGACATTAGAGTAAAATATGAAATCTCCATAATCAAATATTCTTTCTTAATTCATCGTAACAAAGTATTCAAAGAAAGAATATTATGCACAATGATATTTTTAAAAATAAATTCTCACTTAGTCAAAGCACAATAAAATCAGGGAGAATGAAATCTTTGAATATCTAAGAAAATCTTGCATCATCACGTAAAACAGATTTTCACTTTGCAAAATATGATTAAATCTGAAGTATAAAATTAGACAAAATAATCTGAATTATCTCAAATAATCACACGTACTAAATCAAATCTCAACTCACAAATCACAAAAACAAATCATATGATTCTTTCTTCCATAAAGCAAAATATGATCATTATAAAATCTCAATCAACCAAGGATATATCGAATATGAGAATTATTGCCTAAACCAAATTGAGAATAAAAAATTCCTTACCAAATCCTCTTTCTTCTTTCTTCTTTATATCCTGCAAAAGTAACTCATCTTTTCTTTGGTACCCATTTTTTCTTGGATCCATGAGAGTTAGTAGAATATGTTGTTTTTATCCAATTTTTCTTGATAGGTCTCCAGTCTTTAGGACAATCTTTCTCAAAGTGTTTTGAGTCTCCATAATATAAACACTTGAAGTCATTTCCACCAACAAGTTTTACAAACACTTTTTGAAAATGATTTTTGTAAAATGTCTTTGGAGGTCTTTGTGTAAGTCTCTCCTTGACTTTAGGAAAATCAATTAGAGAATCACTTTCCTTATTGAAACCAAGTCCTGACTTATTATAGTAAGGAACTTGTACATAAAGGATATGCTCTAATGTTTTTGAACCATTTGAAAATCTTGTCGAAATATTTGAAAATTCTTTCTTTAAAGAATCATTTTCTTTGACAAGTAAATCTCGACATTCTTTTGTTTGTAGAAAATCTTTTTGCAAAATTTCAAACTTTTCTTTTTGAGAAAGATCATGTTGCCTAAGCCGAAAATTCTCTTTTTTAAGTTTGGAGATCCTTTTAATAGAAGATTTGAGATTTGAGCAAAGCTCATTTATATACTTTGAAACTTTGAGAGGAATTTTTGAATGGCTTACCTCAATTTCCTCATCGGATTCTGAGTCTGTGTCTAAGTCAGACTCTGATTCTGAGTCTGTGTCTGAGTCAGACTCAGATTCTGAATGTGCCATCAAGCATAAATTTCCGTGCTCATCATCTTCTTTCATTGTTCTTTTCTGGCCATTCTGCTTGTATTGTCTTCTTTCACTAAACATCCTTCCTTTTCTACTCAGCTTTTTGAATTTCTCAATCATAAAAGCAAGTTCTTCGTCGTCCATGTTATTTTCTGAGTCTGTTTCATCAAAAACAGCATTAGATATTAAAGTGATGGACTTCTTACCTTCGGGATCTTCATCATTGAGTTGTTCCATTTCATAGGATTGAAGAGTGCCGATCAATTCATCAACGGAGAGTGGCATAATCCTCTGAGTCTCCCTGATTGAGGTCTTGACATGGTTCCAATCTTTTGAGAGACCTCGTAAGAGTTTGTTGACCTTCATCGGGGTAGAAATTTGCTGACCTTGATATGCTAAACCATTTACAATTTCTATAAAATGGCTGAACATATCTCCAATTGACTCTCCTTGCTTCATCTTGAAGGATTCATATTTGCAGAGCAAGAAGTTTACTTTTATCTCTTTTACACGATCGGTCCCTTCATATGTAACATGAAGTCTATTCCAAACTTCTTTTTCTGTTATATTCAGCAGGAGACAATGCATAATATAAAGAATAAATAGCTTTTGCATCAAGCGCTTCTCTTTTGGACAACTCTGTTTGAGACATAGGACTGGGGGGTTTGGTTTCTTTGTCTTTGCCATTTTTATTTGATGTGGATGCAGTAATGGGGTTGATTCCTCTTTCCACAACATCCCATTGCAAGGGATCTCTGGATCTTAAGAATGCTTTCATTTTGTTCTTCCACACGTCGTATTCATTTCCATCAAAATATGGTGGCCTTGTGTTGTTTTGCCCTTCCATAAGTCCTGGTGCCAACATACTAGCCATAAAGAATCTTTAGCTCAAAAGTAAAAATACTTTTATAAACCGAGCACTTGGCTCTGATACCAATTGATAGTGCTAGTATGAACTGATATTGCTAGTATAAACACCTAGAGGGGGGTGAATAGGCGTACAAACGATTTTTCTTGAATACGGAAGCAATTCTCGACAGATTGAAATACGATTGAAGTAAAGAGAGTAAGGAAGAGAAAATTAAACACAGGATTTATAGTGGTTCGGATTATTCCAATCCTACGTCCACTCTTCCGCACTGACAGCCCACCGGCTGGATTTCACTATAATCAAAAGAGAAGTTACAGCACAGCTTTGCCTTGATTCCACAGTGTAGATATTCTACCACACTTCCTCAAGGTCTCTTACAAGTATAGACTCTCTTTTGTATACAAGTATTCGCTCAAGAGATTTATCTAAACAAATGGGAGCTTCAGACTTTGGAATTTTTCTATCGCGCACACTTCTAAAACAACTAAGAACATCTTCCTTATATACTCCTTAATGCCATCATACCCGTTGGCACTTACCAAAGGAATTCCTCCAATCTAACCGTTGGACAGAATCAATTAGGAAGATTGTTCGAGTTATTAAAGGAACATGTTGATAGCCCATCAATCCTGTTCGCCCATAAAAATCAGGATCTCGGTTTCCATAAGTAGAACCTTCCAATAATATATAGACAACCATCGAATCATCAGTCATTGAATCAATCTTGATCAATCAAAGGATTCTGATATGTCTTCTCCAGCCATGAGATCTTCTCCAGATGATAAGGTTAAATCCTGAACACACCACTTAGTTTTGGATAACCTTTCTTCAACGGATTCGAGACTGTCAATGAGGATAGACTTTTAGTCTTGAGTCTGGCTGTCCGGAAGTCTTCGACTTTAAACCGACAAAGTCCGCGACTTTCGACTAGACCGAAGGATACGTTTTGTCAACTTCAAAACTCTTCATAAGGATTTCTCCAACATGAACACCAAGAGATGGTGAATAGGTGTTTAAAATAAATCTTGACAAATATATGCGGAATAAAATAAACTTCAAACAAAAGAGTTAAGGAAGAGAATAAGAACACAAGGTTTATAGTGGTTCGGCTTAATCCAAGCCGACGTCCACTCTCCCACGCTAACAGCCTTCTTGACTGGATTCCACTATGCAATCAACAAGAGATTACAACTTTGAGTGCAAACACTTAGTAGTAGATCACACTATCTCACTAAGTCACTCTTTTGGTAATTCTCTCACGATCACAAATGTTTAAGCTCTCAAGAGACAAGTGTATGATCGAAGGTCGCTCAGATTTTGGAATTATAAATTCTACACTCTATCTCTTACTTGCTCATCGGTCCTTCATCTCCTTAAATACTTCTCCACTTCCAAACTAGCCGTTGGACAATATCCCAAAGAATCGTCTTCCAATATACCCATTGGACAACTCTGTATCTAGAAGATTTGGTAGCTGTTGAGTGACAAAGGTAAAATCCCAAATTGATTCCGATCATCCATACAAACGAAATCTTGGTTTCCATAAGTAAAGCTTCTTCGTATAGAAAGTTCTTGTCTTCAAGATCCAATCGTCAATCAATTAGATTTAATCAATCAAATCAATCTTGATGTGGAATCCAAACTAGATCACTAGCCGTTATATGATTGGGCTTGAATTACGTTCTATCGAGTCCGGATGTAAAGTCTGAGAGAGTAATAGACTTTACAATCTGAGTCTAAGTGCGATGACTTTGCAATCTGAGTCCGAACATATTCTCGCTTCGAACAGATTTAGCTTTAAGGTCTCTTACCTTAGCTTCAAAGATAGAGTCTGTCTTCTGGTTCATCATTCACGTTCAATCTGAATTTGTCGAGCCGACAGACTTCGATGTGTAATGACTTTCGACACTAAAGTCTAGCAGCCTTCAGACTTTGACACGAAGTCTGAAAATCTTCAGATATACTTTGGACATGTGTTCCATTCAGTCTTCTGGTCGTCTTCACACTTTGACAATATCCTTTATATGTTCTATCATCTGCATGGTCTATTACTTAACCATTAAACATGTTAGTAGCCTTTGATTTATTTTGTCATCTTCAAAACATCATAAGGGATTTCCCTAACACCTTTATTGTAGCCTTCTCCATCATCACCTTTAACTTATGATAATTTATGTGTCTGAGCTGAGCATGTCAATTGGGTGTCTAGCGCTTTCAAATTTTGTCCATGTATGTTGTCTATGCCGACATCATGTATATAAACTTCAATCGACACCCCTCCATGATCAACCAACTAGTGGGTTTAAAACTATGCACCTTAAAATCGTTTAGGTGAAGCACCACATAATTTCTCGAGTTGTAAGTTGTGACACTGACAATAGGTTTTCTTCATTCTTGGTATGTAATACACATGTTTTGCTAATCAATTTGATGTAAAAATTGGATGCAATCACTATCTAGTTTTACAGTGACTACTACTCGTCTATAGATATACTCAAACATGTTGGATAGATTGTTTAGATTCATATGGTCTATGCATCATGAGTGAACTATCCAATCATCGTCACAATTGATTAGTTTAAACTTACCATGACAAAGGCCGTCGCATTATCTAACATAGTGATAGAGAAGGCTGTGAACCCTACTTGTTCCTTAACCACAATGGATGCTTGGAAATCCGACTCTTCTTTCTTTCATTATAGATGCTGCAACATTTCCTTATAATCATTTTAATTGATGATCTCTAGCAAAGTGAGCAATTTTTCCACAAAAGTAGCAATGACCATCTGTCATGCCCCGACCCTCGGTCACGTGACCATCCTTCAAAACTTTTGGTCGCTTTTAAAATGCAATATCCCAGGACTATGTATCGCTGACCCTTTCATTTATATATGCACATGTGGAAGCAATTATAAATCCCCAGACAATAAAACAATGGGATAGAAAAGCATGGCCATAATCTTCATATTGAAATTCACAACCACTCTTTTATACAAGCACCTCATAGTATTCTACAATACTATATATACGTAAGTCTGATCTAACATCTATTCACATGCAGACAAGGTTTGACAAGACAGGACAGGATCTCAGTCCTTATCCTGGTCGTACTCGGGTTTATCCTCAAGGTCCTCCTCCACATACTCCTCTTTGGGTACCTCATCAGGGATCTCCTCGTCAGATTCCTCCTCCTTAGGCTCCTCATCTAGGTCCTGAAATGGTTATTTAATAACTACTGAGATAACGTCTCAACAAGTTCTACCCCCTAAAACCTGATTATTAAACTAATACACCTTATGGCTACCTATGCACAACATGAGTCAGAGAACTTGCCTTGGTCTCAGATTCCACCTGCATATTAGCACAGATCAAATAGGCACCCAAACAATCACATCACAGATCGAAGTATCGATCAAATCAACCTAGTTGATTACACGCCAACAAGACCACTCATGGTCATTCTCATTCAATTAATCAAGTCACAACATCGAATCAAAGCAAAAGATCAATCCACTTAGTCGATTACATGTCAGTCGGACCATTTATAGGTCATTCACTCCATTCCATAAAACCTCCAATAATACACTTAGTCACAGAGCTCCATTAATTATCTCGGGCGTCGCTTTTGCCAAGGTGACATAAGTAACAGACGGTCTATGTGCGTTCTTTAAGGCGCCATTTTCGCACGCGCCGTTTTCGCATATCCTTAATCACCGAACCACGCCCGTCCAAATCTATACTTCGTTGATCGGTCTCAATCCAATAGAATTCTCAGTTCACTCTCACAATTCTTTCCACTTTACAACTTATTAAAGCATTGTTAATGCTAAATAGCCATACTCGACCATCTACCAATCAATCATTCAATTCCACTCAATTTCAATCAATTAAGGAATAATTCCTTAAATTGCATAATCAATCTAATTAATCACAATGTGGAGCCCAAATAAATAAACAGACTGCACCACGACAATCAGCATGAAATTCCGGTCACCGACCATCCCGATTGAATTTCCATAAAATAAATAATTAAATAATTAATTTTGAGAATTAAATAAATAAATACAATAAATTCAATTTAAAGACAATATAAAGTTCAATTAAATAAACGAACTACGCCACAATCATCAGCATAAAATTCCGGTCACTGGCCATCCCAGTTGAATTTTCGAAAAATAAATAATTAAATAATTAATTTCAAAAATTAATATTTAATTCCTAAAAATTCCACTTAGGTCCGAATTGCCTAATTAACACCCGATAAGGGTCAGGAAAAATCCCACGAAGCATCCAATAAATACTATAGGCAATTCTCTATCTAAGTACACTAATTATTTTACTAATATGCAATGCAATTTAACTAATAATCGCTAATCAATTCTAATCTAACCACCTAATTACACTTAATTAACACTAATCAACCTTTAAGTATAATTAGCAAACTAAGAAGGCATTAGTGAGTAAAACTCACTCAAAATGACGGGCTCGACGCGAGGATCGACTTTCCTCAAAACGGGCCGAGCATCCGGGCTCGGGAAGGCGGCCAAAACGGGCCAAAACGCTGCTGTCATACCCATTTTCCAACTCTCTGTGCGTTGCTGGATTTGCTGCAAAACATAAGGGAATCAACTCGGCTAGGGCAGCAAGGCTCGGGGGAAAGCAGGTGGTGGCCCGGCGTGGCTGAGCAGCGGTCCACGGCAACTGAACAGCTCCAACACGAGGCCAAAGGAGTTGCTGGACGCACTGCAGGGACGGCTGAACAAGGCTGGAACAGAGAGATGGGACGGAACCGAAGTGCAAGAAACACAAGGCTTGACTGGCGGACGTTCCTTTGCGGGCGTGAGGCAGCAACAGCGGAGAAGGCCAACGAAATGAAGCTATGGCGTTGAGTGAGGGGTGCGGCTCAACGAAAGAAAAAGAGAAGGAGGCTCGTGTGTGTGTGTGTCGGCCAAAACCGTACAAACGTGGGGGAGGGGATAAACATAAATAAAAGTCAAAGATAAGGTGAGGAAGAAAAGAGAGACACAGCAGGGGGAAAGGAACGTCGGTGTGGGGCTGTTCCGCACGAGAGAGAGAGAGAGAAACGTGGGCGGCTAGGGGAGGAACGTGCGCAAAGGGGAAGGAAAAGGGAGAAATAGAAATAAAAAGGAATTAAATGGAAGTCCCAAAAAAAACAGATAATTCTTAGTCCAATTTGATCCCTGAAAATTCCTAGACTAAGGTACTTGATCCCCACTTACTTCCTTGCACAAAATTCCCCTCGACAATGTATCTCGGGTAACAAAAATGGCCATTTTCTTCAATTCCGAATTTTAGTTCATTTTTCTTCGGAATCCAATTTTCTGAACAAATAAATTCGGTTGAGGTCCTATTTGAATTAAGAAAAAGTCCAAACAACTTCCATTCATCAATTCACTCACACCAGATGCCAAAAGTCTCTTCAAATTGGCCAATCCGAGTTTCCGTTCATTTTCCGAATCGTCCGCAACGATTTTTCGTAAAAATCTCAAGCTCGCCGGAAATTCCTCGAAAGATGAGTCCATCATTCCTAGAATGACTCATGACACGATAAAACTTCCAGTTTCTGAAATCGAATTCAAATTTGCGGTTATTTTCAATCAAACGCACTTTTAGTGTAACCTTGCCTGCCGGGTAGCTTTTATGAATTTTTAGTGCAATTGACCCGTGGTCGATTTTCTTCGAGCCACTCATACCTCTTCGACACATTGGCGACTATCGGTGGTCGTGAAAATCTCGAGGTTTCAAACACGAACACAGGGTACCAAAACGATAGGGAATTCAGTCTAGTGTCGGTCGACGAGAATTTTCCAATTTAGTGGTGTCACCCACGATTAACCACGCATCTCAGTCGAACCGACCTATCTCTGATCTCAAATCGATTTATATCTGTGTCGTAATGACCTCTAAAGATGAACACAGTCGAGAAGTCGATTTCTGGTCGAATTCTCAAGTCTAATGCGTTTAAAATCCCTTAATGGCTTCACCGGATAAACTAGTTATCTCGTGAGTGGCCAACTCAGAGAAAAACACTATAGCCACGTTGATGAAAGGCCCATCTCATCCAATCGAAATTAGAACTTGAAAATCTGGATGTCATACCATCTCACCTCTATATGTTCTTATCTTGATTCTTGTTATCTTTCCCTCGATCCCAATGAGCTCCCTCTAGTTCTTTGCTGGTTTCCATAACCTTTTCTTTGCTTCTAATCTTCAATGCATGATCTGTTTCTCCTCTTACTTTTGTAACACTCCTTTATTACCAAGTAGTGCACTTTTATCATCCTTGACTAAGACCTTGAACAAATTTTCATTTAAAGCCTCTTAGTTGGCCAGTATATTCTCTAGATTAGTAAGAATTGGGTCTTGTGCCCATCTACAGATGGCCATAACAATGCCATTATATCCAGCCATAATCCTGAATATTCTTCTCTTTATCCTTGTCTTGGACATGGCACTTTGAGAATCCAATTTTAAAATTTCTTCACAAAGAAATTTAACTTTGGAGAAGTATTGACTCACCGTCACGTGTTGCTGTGAAATTGATATTAACTTGTTCTCCAATGTTGCAACTTGGCATCGTTCATCTTCACAAACAGTGCCACAGATCATCTCACACCTCTTTTAGAGTCCTTGCGTTCTTTGTCACGCCCCGATCCTCGTGGACGCACTCATCCTTCTACTTGGTCGATTTTAGAATGCGATATCCCAGGACTATGTATCGCTGACCCTTTCATTTATGTTTGCACATGCGGAAGCAGTTATAAATCCCCAGACAATAAAGTAATATGATAGAAAAGCAGGCCATATATTTTCATATTGAAATTCACAACCATACTTTTATACACATGCACCTCATAGTATCTTACAATACTATTAACATAGGTTTGATCTAACACATATCCACAAATACACAAGGTTCACAAAATGGGATGGGTTCTCAGTCCTCATCCGGGTCGTACTCGGGATCATCATCCAGATCCTCCTCAAACTCTTCTTCACTAAGTTCAATTTCTTCAAGCTCTTCATCCTCTGCTGGCTCGTCATCAGGGTCATCCAATAGGTAATCCTCCTCTAGTCCCTCTACGGACCTGAAATGGTTATTCAATAACCAATGAGACCACGTCTCCGCGAGTTCTACCCCCTAAGACCTGATTAGTAAACCAATACGTTACTCGGTTGCCTAAGCACAGCACGAGTCAAAGGACTTACCTTGGCCTCAGTTACAACCTGTAATTCAAGGTTAAACACAGATATTCAAACAATTCACGACATCCGATCAAGTATTGATCAATCAACTTAGTCGATTACATGTCAGTCGGACCATCTCTAGGTCATTCCCACTCATACCATGATTCCCAAATGGTGTACTCATTCACCAAATCACATGTGTTTCTCGGGCGTCATTTTCGCCAATGACATACCGATCACTGACACTGTGTGTTCTTTAAGGCGTCGTTTTCACCAGTGATATCCTCAATTACAGAACCACATGTTCTTTCTAGGGCGCCATTTTTGCCAAGGTGACATCGGTAATGGACAACATCGTGAGTTCTTTAAAGCATCGTTTTCACTAATGATATTTCCTTAATCACCGAACCACGTTTGTCTATAAGTCATTCACGTGCGTTCTTTAAGGTGCCATTTTCGCCAGTGATACTTCCAATCACCGAACCACGTATGTCCAATAACATCGTACCTGATTGGTCTCAGCCAATAATGTTCTCAGTTAGTTCTCACCATTCTCTCTACTATATAGCCCATCAACATATTTGGCGCTATATACTCATACTCGGCCATCTACCAATCAAATATTCAATAACAAACAATTTGGGACAAATCCTCAAATTTCACAATTTAAATCAACTCCATATAAATTGAAGCTCAATTAAATAAACAGACTGCACCACAACAATCAGCACGAAATTCCGGTCACCGACCATCCCGGTTGAATTTCCGGAAAACTAATTAATTAAATAATTAATTTCGAAAATTATATATATATATATATATATATATATATATCCAAATTAGGCCCATAATGCCTTATTGGAACCCGAGACGGGTCGGGAAAAATCCCAAGATGCATTCAATAAATATTAAAGGCTCTTTACTTGCTAATGACTAAGTCTAACCACCTAACATGCATCATTAAGTCACTAATTTAATTGTTCTAAACTAATCTAACCACATAATTGCACTTAATTAAATCTAACCAACCCTTAAGAATAATTAGCAAACTAAGAAAGTATCAGTGAGCAAAACTCACTTGGTTAAAAGCGGGAACCGAATCACCACGACGGTGGCCGAAATCTAGCTTTCAACAACACCGGCGGGCTTGGACCGGGCCTTAAACTTAGGCCAAACAAATCTCAGCCCAACTGAGATTTGTTCTTGCACTAGACTGAGCTCGCTCTGGGGCTTGGGCTTGGCTGCGATTGGGCTTTCTTCTCGCGGGCTGAACTTGGGCTGAACTTGTTTGGGCCAAAGACTCAATTAATGGGCTACACCTATGGACTAGGGCTTCAACTAAATTAAATCAACTTGGGCTGAGCTTGCTAGGCCACGTGGTCTTGTGGGCTGAAGTTCACTTGGGCCGAATCCCAATGGGCTGAACTGCAAGCTTGGCTTGCAGGCTGCAGAGAGCAAACCAGCGGCTTCAACAGCGAAAACGGGCCGATCGGAGCTCTGCCAAGTGGGTGGTTGGCAACCGGTGGCTCCCGGGGGTCTTGGGAATCTTGTGGGTAGATTAAATGGGCAAATTAATGGCTGAAATGGGGCGAAACAGCAAGAAAACTAGAAATAGTGCCTGCAGGCAGCTTCCAGATGGTCCGGCGAGCGGCGGACTCCAACGGCCATACGGGATGAACGGCGGCTCCTTTTGGGGCGATGTCAAGCTTGTTGGAACGGTATGGATGTCCTCCTCACGGAGATAGGTGGCTCATTCACTGGTTCATCCGTGAAGTTTACTTTTTACTAGAATCTTTGGCGAGAGGTCAGCGGGAGCAAAAACCGGCGATGGCGTGGGTGGTGTGCGACTGCTGCAGCTCCTTCTGTCAGTCTTCTTGCTGGCTTGAGGGTTTCGAAAATGAAGAGGAGAGAGTCTTGGATGGTGGAGAGGTGAGAGAGATGGAGAGGATAGAGATGAGGGAAGAGATAAGATAGATAAGATAGAGTTGAGGGAGACAAGGGCCCCATTGGCCTCATTTTCCAAAGCTTTGTCCCCCACAACTTGTCCAAGAAGCCAGCCATCTATGGCTGTCATCTACCAGCCATTTCCAGCTCATCTTCCCTTCCAGAAGACCCTTGAATTGGTCCAAATATTGAGGGTTAAGGGGTATTACGAATTTGGCCAAGAACACCCTCAATTGGACACCGTTCCTCACTTGATTCAATCTCATATGGCTTCAACTAATTCAATGGGTACTCAATTGCTTCAATTGATATTTTTCCTCGCCCATAAATTCAGCATGCTTCTCAAATGTGTGATTAGAAACAATCCTCGGCATTTTCTGCACAAAAACGACCCGGCGACGACTTTTTCCCAAAAAGTGTCGGGTGTCAGAAAAATCTTCTGAGACTGAGTCAACACTCCTATAATTTATTGTGACATGACAAAATCTTCAATTTCTGTGATCGGACTCGAATTAGCAATTAATTTCTATTTAACACGTTTTTAGCGTGACCTAGACTATCAGGTAACTTTAAGACAGTTTTAGTGCAAATGACCCGTGGTCGATTTTCTTCGAGCCACTATGAACCCACTCGACTCATTAGCGACTCTCGGTTGTCGTGAAAATCTCGAGGATCCAAATACAAACACAGGGTACCAAAACAATAAGAAAATCAGTCTAGTGCCGATCGACATGAATTTTCTAATTTAGTGGTGTCACCCACGATTAGCCACACATCGTTGTTGATCCAGTCTATCTCTAATTTTAAATCGATTTTTAATTGTGCCGTGATGGCCTCTAAAGATGGACATGGTCGAAAAGCCGATTCCTGGTCGAATTCTCAAGTCTATTGCCTTAAAATTCCTTAATGGTTTCTCCAAATAGTCTAGTTATCTCGAGAGTAATTGGCTCTGAGAATAACCCTATAGACATGTCAATGAAATGTCCGATTCATTCAGAAGAAAACAAAGTTGAAAATTTGGGATGTCACATTCTTGATGTTCAATAACAATTCATCTTCGACAATCACTACAAGAACTTAGAGCACAATTCCAGCTTTTATCTTCCACTTTCTCAACTCATTATCACATGTGATGTGGTGTTAATACCGCCGACAATATCTCTTAAGTCTACACCTAGCAAATAAATATGAATGCAGGTACTCTAATTATTGCCATTGGGGTTGTTAAGCTTTTCAATGCTGCCAACAAAACTCGAAATATCTACCAGCATGAGTTGGTTATAATGCCCAACATTATACCAAGTAAGCTTGGTCCTAGACCAATTGATTATAATCCTTGATTGTGCACTAGTCAAACTCCGGTGCTTCAATCCTAGACCACCTGCTCATTTAGAATAGTATTGGACCACCGTCTTCATGCACCATCTCTCCCGATCGCTAAGTTTACGGTCCTCTACCGTTTGCTTGGATACCACTTGTTGGGTGCACACGGTAGAAGTTCTGATTCTAATTATTGAGAAAGATTGGACACTCAACATAAAAAACATACTTTTTTTTTGGTAGCGATTCACCCCCTTATATAATTCTAGAGAATAGTGGTTCACTCCCTCTAGAAACATATAAATTAATTGGAAGAGAGATGAAGTGAATGTTCACTAAGAACCCAAGAGGTTAACATCCACATACTTCAGTAGGTGACTCCAATCATCAAAAGAGGAGACAGGGAGAGCACTGGAGACCCAAGATTAAACGGACAGTTCAACATAAGCTCGGCTTGGAAAGCTGTGGATGTAGCAATGTCATGTAAGCCCCCATCTGCAAGGCGAGACATGAATCATATATTGGCTGAACTGAAGCAATGTTTAGCCGTAGACATGGCAACCAGAAAGTGCAAAATGGTGACACGGAATCAAGCAGTTTCTTTGAAATGGCCACTCTAGGGCGTGACCGTGATAGTGCTCCGCTTGCGAGGTAAATGGGGAAATTCAAGACATATCACGTAATACTTCAATTCCCATGCTCCCCTTGCGAGTAAAGTAAATGGGAAAATTCAAGACATATCACATAATACTTCAATTCCCTTATCGAAAAAAGTGATGTCATGTGATGTTATAGGTGAGTAAGATCCACTTGAGATGGTCATCACTTCGTATGTTCACTCAAAATACTTTTTTTTTTAGGCTTAGTCCATATTGAACTGATCATTAAGACATGGTATATTCTAAGAGGGACAAATAAGCCTAGCATTTTTCGTTTTTCCTTTTTGAATAACATTAGGGATGACTGGACCTTTCAGAAGTATAGCTATTTCCACAGCGCATTAATTATATTTGAATAGACAGCCTTATTCACAGATGAAAGGTGCTTTTTGATGTTTCTAATAGACTTCTTCTCAAATATTATTTTCATTGAAAGCAACAAATGCCTTACCGTTTCTCGGGTTACCCATGCATAACCAACTACATTTTCTTAAGCCTGTGAATGATATTGACTAGTCCAGATAACAAAATTAGCCTTCGGCGATGACGCATGGCAATCGAAGGTGGTCGGCCTGAACCATGGTAAGGTTCGTTGATATTGATGGTCTGTTTGGTGGTCGTTGCAGATGATACAAAGATAGTAAAGAAATTTCGGAGCTAAAAATTCTTGTCCACCATGAAAATAGTGTTGTCAATCAGTTATTTCTTACCATGCCAAATGCTGAAAACATGAGTAAAAACTCATCTTCCTATTAATTACTCTTCCTTATTGTAATTTACCTTACTGGTTTTCCATGGCAGATGCCTCCAGCTGGAAAAATAAAGATAATTCATGGGAATAATGATACGGTAAATAATAAATAAGTGCGTAACATGATATATTGCTTCAGATTCACCAATGGTCTATATGTCATCAATCACAAAAGCTGCGTGTTGACATTGATTGTGGTCCTGAGACCTGGACACATGCTGACGAAGGCCTAGCTGCAAGTCTTGGTCTTTCTGGACTGTAGCCATAACTCGGTCAATATAAACTGAAGAAAATTCAGTGAGTGACTCCAATAATCAAAGGTGGAGACGTAGAGCATTGCGGACCCAAGATTTGTTGGCTTGGCTAGTCGTGAAGCTGTGCTTCGCCATCTGCAATTAAAAGGCCAGACACAAGTCACATCTAGCTAAACTGAAGGAGCGTTTGGCCATAGACATGGGACGCCGGAGAGTGGAAAATGAGGAGATGGAATCAACCCGCTTCATTGAATTGGCCGCTCTGGGATTTGACTGTGATGGTGCTTCCCTTGCAAGGTAAATGTGGAATTTCAACACTTATCTCGTAACACGTCAAGTCTCGTATAAGATGGGCAAGGTCCTATGATATTTCACGTAATATTTACCCCAAATAATCACCACCTTATGTGTTCACTACGAATATTTCTTTTAAAGGCTCGGCTCACTTGTCATAATATATGGCATATGCTAACAGGTACAAATAAGCCTAAGTTCTCCTTTCCTTTTTTGGAACAGCATGTGGGGTGACCGGAGGTCCGGACCTTCCGTAAGCTTTCTTTCATTAGAACTTCTGTGTTCTCCTAAACTTTGCAGTTGAAGACGTAAGTCTCGTGTGAATCTTTAGTTGAAGACATAACTGTTCAATTGCCGATAAGTGTACTGCCACTGCCATGCTGAATAGGTAGTGTTAGAGATGAACACCCAATCACGATTATCTAATTCAACTTGTGATTTCCTCTTACATGTTATATAACAGCATCTCAGCAAACTTAAGACAATAGATAATTTCACATTTGATTGTGTGGTGACGTATCCCTTCATTGCTCCATGTTATACCTTAATAGGGGAAAGGACATAAGAAATGCCAAAAATTTTGTATGACAGACACTTCATCGTCAAAACTTCTTGAGCAAGCACTTGAGAATCTCTTTATGAAAAAATAAAATAATAAAAAATTACTTAAGTGTCATCGATGATTTCCTTTACCGAAAAATTCTGACATAGCATTAATTTATTATATATAGGCTGACATGGCTTGCCGGATAAATCCAATCCGTAAAAATGACTCGCTGACCTTGGTTCTTTCCCAAATTGACTAGCCGGGGTTATATTAGGACCAAGAAGCAATCCCTAACCCTAATCCCTAGAAATTACTGTCAAAATTGCAGCTGATTACCCGTAGAATCGTAAGCGAGAGCCCTAGCGGAAGCAGAGTTGAGGCCATTGAAGAAGAGGAGTTGCGAGACCTTGGATTGGGAGAAGAAGATTACGTAGGGAGGCACGATGAGGGCAAGTGTGCTTTGGGTGAAAAATCTTCCTTCAAGTGAGGGTAATCTTGTAGGAGTCTATAAATGCTAAGGAAACCCAAGAAATTGCAGTTTGCGCTGGTCTCTGACCTTTGTTTTTGCACAGAAAAATTAAGAATTGAGTTATTGGTGATCTAGTTCAACGTGATTCTTCATAGAGACCAACCGGAGAGGTATTATGTAAAGCTTTCCGTGGTCGCTGACGATGGGGTCGTTGGCATATATCGTCCATCGACTGCGCCATGGTCCTCAAGATCTCAAGTGTGAAACATTTGTTCATGATCATCACCTCCAGGAATCACCCACAACTTCATCGCTGCCTCCTTCCAATTGGTGTCCAGCGTGTCATAGCTCTCCTTGAAGTCTCGCGCCACCTCCCTGATTAATTTCTGTTAAGAAAGCTATGTGGAATTAAAATTTCAAAAAAAAAAAAAAAAACACGTAGGACAAATCTCCAAAATTTATCACTAGAAGCACTTAAGTAATCGTTTTTCACTAATATGCTACGCAAGTTATCATTTGAAAAGTTTTGATATTTAAGTGAACACCTTACGAAAGTTATGATATTTTTAGACTCCATTTGTTTCACGAAAAATAAATGATTTTTAAAATATTTTCTTAACATTAATAGTTTGTATCACTTGGAATAATTAAACAGTGGGAAAAGTTTTCATTATCAATAATAACGTATATCTAAATATTCTCGTGAACGATAAAAATATGTTTTGTTCATTTATTTTTGTAAACAATGTATGCGATCATTTTTTTTAAACAAATATTTTTTAAATCATTTATTTTTAACGAAATAAACAGTACTTTTATGTCTTTATCGGTACCTTAATCTCTTACTTGTCGAATTTATATTAAAACACTTTTAAGCAAGATATTCCGGCGGCCCTATAATTTTGTGTTTAAACTTTCTTATATGAGATGCTTCATCAAGGGCTTTCTTGCTTCGGTGACTGACGTGAAAATGTCGATCTTGAACCTGGCTGTATTTGATGGATTTTTTCCTTTTGATGGGCCTAAGTTGGCCCGTCCGCCCATGTTGAGCCCAAAGGCCCGGCCCGTGAGTTAAGGGCCCATGGAGGAAGTTATTAAAGATAAGGGAAAATCTTGGAGGCGGTTAATTGGAAAAGGTTACGTATTTTCGAAGGAGAGTTTACGTTCTCTCTATAAGTTATGTCTTCTAATACTGTTCTCTCCCGAAGAACAGAACAGGATTATCCTCTGAAGAACATTGAGTGGATTCTTCCTCTTTTCGCAACATTGGTGTTTAGTCTATGGAAACAAGGTACATTCGATTATGTGATATGCCTTAGGATCGGTGATTCATGTTTTACTGGGCTTGCTTCCGCTTCGTTGTTTCTCTTAGGGTTCCATTGAGTGTCGAATCCCTGTTTTTGGGAATCTCGTTTTCCCATCATTGGTATCATAGCATATGTACATGTTTCCCGATTACTGTATATGTTTATAATCAATTTTTGATTAATTTTTCCATTAAACGTCACTGTTGATCGATTAAAGGAGGGAAAAAATCTTGGCATCGTACTGTTCCCCCTAGTTTTTTTTTTTTCCGTAGATCGAAGTGCGTTTCTGATAGTTTAGGATTGTAGTGCTCGTCGATACGAGAATTTCGAGTGGTGGCTCGCTGCCGGATGCCGCCGGACGCGCGGTCGAAGTGTTCGGATTCGTCGGCGCGTGCAAGTTGACGTCATCGTGACTTTGGCGGCAATTGCCCACGCACGCGCAGGGCATGTGCCGGTCGATTCGCCCGACCGGCCCAACCGGCCCAATCGGCCCGACCAGCCTCACCGGTCCGATCGAACCAACTTGACTGGACCCGTTCGACCCGGCGACCCGTTGACCCGACCTGTTGACTTGACCCAGTCATCTGTTGACCGTTGACCATCGTTGACCGTTGACTTATTTTAAAAAAAAAAAGAAAAAAAAAAGAATGTGTTTCTCTTTAGATTATGTCTATGTGGATTACATGTAATCCATTTTTGTTCTGCATTTGTTGTAGAAACAATGCCTCCCCGTAATGCATGCATCTATTCGCACAATTCCAGATGAACAAAAGGAAAGGCTTTCAAGGATGATAGCCGATTTGAATGGTTATCGATGGGAGAGTGACGACATAATTGATCATGTTCTTGAGATCAACAAGAAAATACAAGAAATCATTTGGAACGGTTATCCCATGCCAGATACTCAGATGGTGCGATTCTTCATGAACGCTCTTCCACCAGAATGGCAAGGAGTGTTGAATCGCCTATGGGGGGTCGAAGGATTTACTAGGTATAAGGAACTAGTAATGGCCTTTGTTAACGAATATCATTGGGTTGGAGCCACAAAGACTGTGACCCTAGGAATAACTTCGATTAGGCGGGGGATGAATGTGGGAAGGAGAAATCCTAAGGGATATCCGTCAGTTTTTCCGTGGCTGGCAAGATTGCCTGAAGAATTTATAAAAGATAGGGACAAGAAATTGAACCAAGAAGAAGCTTTCCCTATTCATATAATGACTTGGTTTTAGATGTTTTGAGTTGTCTTTCTTTTAGTAGGCTTTATGGACATATTATGTGAATATTTTTCTATCTTGTTGATCTCAGTGTGACAACTGATGAGTTTTAGTTACATAATATGGAGATTTTCTTTCTTGAAATCTTAATGAAAGTTCAATGTTATTTATTGTTGTAAATTGGTATGTTAATTTACAATTCGTTGTGGGAAGTTCAAGAAAGTTTTAGTGACTTTGCTAAATTTATTTTGCATAGAAAATTATATTAATGATAATTTCAAGTTAGGATTTTTGGATGATGATTAGAAACATAGTGACATTTTGATTCTGAAACCTTACTTGAAATTATTCATTAATATGATGGGTCTGTGCAAAATGGATGCATAAATGATAAGAATTAATAATTGTCAAAAAGAGCTTCGAGCTCTAAGCGCAAGCACATTGATTCGTTCAATATGTGAGAATGCAGGGGATCAAGTCCTTCTTGCAAGAAACCAAGAATTAACCAACAAAAGAGAGAAAAACGTCTTTGTGTGAAGAGAGGAAAACTTCCTCGTGTGAAGAGTATGTCAAGGGTGAAGTGTTACAACTATGACCAGAAGAGTCACTATGCTCATGACTGTCGTGAGCCAAAGAAGGTAGTCACGCATGTTCAATTGACACCTACCAATTGAACATGCGTGGTGGACACACCTTGTTCCTACATGATGTATTATATGCTCCGGAGATTCGTCGAAATTTAGTGTCTGTTTTAGTGTTGGTTAAGCTCGGTTTTAATATGAACTTCCATAATAGTGGTGTAGCTTTGTATTTAGATACAAACTACTATGGTTGTGGTTATTTTCTGGATGGTTTTATTGTATTAAATGTTGACTGTGGTAATGTCAATATTCGTTATTCCTTTTTCATGTCTTCTAATTCATATGATAATGATGTGAATGTGTGGCATGCTAGACTTGGTCATATTGGCCAACAACGTATGAATAGACTAGCCAAAGAGGGCTTGTTGGGTAACATTGAAAAGTCGATTTGCCCATATGTGAGCATTGCCTTGTAGGGAAAACAACAAGAAAACCAATTGGAAAAGGGAAAATAGCTGAATTTCATTTGCATTTAATCCATTCTGACGTCTGTGGTCCAATGATGTGAGAGAAAGGCATGGGGTTGTTTATTTCATCACATTTATAGATGATTATACTCAATTCGAATATGTCTATTTGATTTATCATAAATCTGAAACATTGAGTTGTTTCAAAAAATTTATGAGATTGGTAGAAAATCAATTAGACAAGAAAATAAAAGTATTGAGATCCAATCGAGGTCGTGAATATTTATCTAATGAGTTCAAAAAATTATGTAATGAAAAAGGAATAGAAAAACAGTTGTCTATTCCTTACACTCTTCAACAAAATGGTGTTGCGGAAAGAAGAAATAGAACCCTACTGGAAATGGTTAGGTCCATAATGGCGCATGCTAACTTACCTATCACTTTTTGGAGTGATGCTTTGTTAACTGCTGCCTATATACTTAACTGTGTGCCTTCTAAATCAGTTATTTCCACTCCATATGAGTTATGGACAAGTAGAAAATCGAATTTAAGTTTTCTTAAGCCATGGGGTTGTGCTACCTATACTCATGAGCCCTCTCATAAGTTTGGGAAATTGGGTCCCAGAGGAAAGACGAGTATATTCATAAGATACTCTGAACACTCGAAAGGGTATGTGTTCATAGGTGAGCAGGAAAGTGGGAGTATAACTGAGTTTGAATCACGGGATATCACATTCTTAGATAATGATTTTCCTAAGAAAGGCGAAATAGGTGAGGACTACTCCCTATTTGAAACCTTGTATCAAGATAATGAACTTAGTGGAGCTCATCCTAGTGAGAGTAACATGAGAAGTGATGAATTTAATTCAACTCACTCTCAATTACAACCACCTGATGAGACGATATCATCATAATCTCATCCGAGTGGGAGCATAATGGGGAATGATGTGCAACGTGTACAATCTCCCATACGGCGAACAAGTTGCAAAAGTATTCCCGTCGACATTTTGGCATTGAAGGGGAAACTTTTATGGTTGCTCCGTAAGATGAAGATGAGCCAAGGAATGTAAATGAGGCTCTAAATTGCCCTAATAATGAAAAATGGATACATGCAATGAAATAGGAAATGGAGTCAATGAAGTCAAACCATGTTTGGGAATTGGTTGATCTTCCAAAAGGACGCAAAGCCATTGGGAACAAATGGGTTCTCAAAATAAAGTGTAAAGCTGATGGCTCGATAGAAATGCATAAGGCTTGCCTTGTGGCGAATGGGTATAATCAACAGGTTGGAATTGATTATGAAGAAACATTTTTTCCTGTCATGAGATTTACCTCGATTCGCATTATTCTGGCAATAGTGGTTAATATGGATCTTGAGTTACATCAAATAGATGTAAAGATTGCTTTCCTCAATGGAGAATTAGAGGAAGAAATTTATATGGAACAACCTGTTGGTTTCATTATGAAAGGCCAAAAAGAAAATGTATGTCGACTTTTGAGATCGATATATGGCCTTAAGCAGTCGTCGAGACAATGGTATATACATTTTCATAATGCCATAATGGCATATGATTTTACAATGATTGATGAGGATCATTGTGTATATATCAAAAGATCCAAAGATCAATTTGTGATCATATCATTATATGTTGATGATATTATGATTGCCGGAAGCAATAAAGAGTTTGTTAATATTTTCAAAAGTTGGCTATCTTTCAACTTTGAGATGAAAGACATGAGTGAAACTGCATACATTCTTGGAGTTAAGATTTCAAGAAATTGTTTGAAGAGATCATTGTCTCTTTCGCAAGAAACATACATAAATAGGGTTCTTGAACAATTTCATATGCAAGATTGTAAACCCATAAATACTCCTATTGCAAAAGGCGAAGGATTGAGTCACAGATTGTGTTCAAGGACTCCACAAGAGAAGGAACAAATGCAACATGTTCCTTATGCTAGTGCTGTTAGGAGCTTGATGTACATCATGATGTGTACAAGACCTAACATATGTTTTGCAGTTGGAATAGTGAGTAGATACCAATCCAATCTAGGTCAAGCACATTGGAAAGCCATTAAGAAAATACTGAGGTATCTAAAGGGAACTGATGATTATACGCTGAGTTATCAAGGAAATGATTTACGACTCGAAGGCTATTCAGATGCTGATTAGGGAGAAGATTTAGATGAAAGAAAATCTACCTCTGGATTTATTTTCTTACTGAATAATGGCGTCATATATTGGTGCAGTAAGAAACAAACGTGTATAGCCTTGTCCACGATGGAAGCTGAGTTCCTAGCATTATCAGTAGCAGTTCGAGAAGGTGTTTGGCTTAAGAGATTTTTGGATCATTTAGGTGTTATTGGGTATGCTGCAGACTCATTGTTGGTTAACTGTGATAACCAAGCAACAATAGCGTACACCAAAGATCTAATATATCATGGCAAGACCAAACATATAGATACCAAGTATAATTTTGTCAAAGATATGGTTGCATGAAAAGATGTGAACTTACAGTACATATTTACGCATAGAATGGTAGCAGATCCAATGACAAAGCCAATGTCTAGAGATGTGTTTTGTGGCCATGTGAAATCTCTAGGACTGTGTAGAGGCTGATGTACTGAATATTGTAATTTTCCCTAAGTGTTCACATTTGATGAATTTGTGTTTTCATCATTAATGCCTATGAATCTTTGTTTTATATTTATGCATCTTAATACTTAGTGCATTATATATAATTGAGAAAGTATGTCGGACAGATGAAAGACTAGCCCACTCACACGGGTAATCGCCTCTATTTACTGTGTGATAAATAGAGATAAGACGGTTTTTAAGCTTATTATCTAGGTGATAATTAAGAGCTCAAGCTTAAAATACATATGTCGCCTTAACTAAGTGTTAAGATGATGACATAATATTTACTATATCCGAAAGTAAAATAACCCACATATTTTACTTTATCTATCTATGATACCAGATGTGAGTTCTGATGAATTCTGTGAATGTGTAGATACGTGAACTCAAGTTAGACATTAAGTATGTCTGAACTATCATATGTACGGTATTAAAGGTATAGACATACGCTCCACGGGAAAAGAGTTAAATACCGTAATATGTATATCATACTACATATGCATGAGACGATCAATAAGAGTGGCAAAAGTTTTTATCTCAACTTTTATGCCGTGTGAGACTCTTGAAGAAAAGAGTTCCTCAATTTAGTGCCCTCATGACTCTTACTTATTCTCAAGATTTCTATTCAATGTTTGCTATCTTAAAATTTTGCCAATGATCATGAATTGATTCGATCTAACGGAACATTTCTAGAAAAGCAAGTTGAACTGAAATTGAGAGTTTCAAGAAAAGAGGAATATCGAATTTGGAGAATCACATTCTAGTTTTGTATTCACCGGTCGACCAATTATGATTGTTTTATGGGATAATCATAATTGTTAATATAATATATCATTGTTTAAAAAGAGATCAGAAAACATGATCAATCGATCTAGGGTACTGCATACTAAATCTAATCAGGATGTGATGCCCATTATGAGCTGCTATATATTCCTAACAGATGTATAGCAACGAGCTCTCAAAGTATGTTGGTCGCACGAATTATTCACCAGTATGAATGTTGCAGTGAGGAAAAGATGATTCTGTTCGGCCCACTATGTCGAACGGGAGATGATGGATTTTTTCTTTGATGGGCCTAAGTAGGGCCCGTCCGCCCATGATTGGTTTTGGCCCACTATGTGCGAGTGGGAGATGATGGATTTTTTCCTTTTGATGGGCCTAAGTTGGCCCGTCCACCCATGTTGGGCCCAAAGGTCCGGCCCGTGAGTTAAGGGCCCATGGAGGAAGTTATTAAAGATAAGGGAAAATCTTGGAGGCGGTTAATTGGAAAAGGTTACGTATTTTCGAATGAGAGTTTACGTTCTCTCTATAAGTTACGTCTTCTAATACCGTTCTCTCCCGAAGAACAGAACAAGACTCTCCTCTGAAGAACATTGAGTGGATTTTTCCTCTTTTCGTAACATCGGTGTTTAGCTTGTGGAAACAAGGTACGTTCGATTATGTGATGTGCCTTAGGATCGGTGATTCATGTTTTACTAGGCTTGTTTCCGCTTCGTTGTTTCTCTTAGGGTTCGATTGAATGTCGAATCCCTATTTTTGGGAATCCCGTTTTCCCATCAGTATCGTACAAGTTCAACAGTGACCGAACAATCCACGATTACACTAGAGACATAATATGAATTCCACTGTTAAAGTGAAGAAAAATTAATGGCTTTCTTGCATAAATCCCACTCGCATGGGAGAGCCAAGGGGCTGGTGGAACAAAAAATGGTTAATTCGTAAAGCTATGTCCATGTATTCCCGTAAATTGTTGAATTACAAATCCAATGAGCAGTCGTTGCGAATTACTCCCATATTGCTGGAGCCTGAAAATTGCACGATATCCTACCTCTAAGTTTTTTTCTTTTTTCTGGTCGAATCCTACCTCTAAGTTGAATGAGCACTTTCGGGGCTTTTCCCATTAGTGTGGACATGACGTAATGATACATGTAAGGTGATGGAGCATGGCGAGCAAAGGTGGTTTGGTCCAAACCATGATAAGATTCGTTGATACCGATGGTTCGATCGGTGGTCATTACAGATGATATAGAGGTAGCAACGAAACTTCATAGCAATAAATTATTGCCAATTGCTGAAAATGTGAGCCGAAACTCATCCTCCTAAAAATTACTTTTCCTTCTCATTATATACCGTGTGGTTTTTCAATGCAGATGCCTCTAGTCGAAAAAATATAGTCAATTCCACGGTGTATTGTAATAATGATACATACATAAAATAAAATAAAAAATAGCACATCACATGACGTATTGTTTCTAATTCACCAATGGACCATACGTGATCAATCAAAAGCTCTCTATTGAGATTAATTGCGGCACTTAACTTTCGTACATCTGCAGATGAAGACCTAGCTTCAATTCTTGGGCTTCTTGCATTCGAGCCATGACTCAGTCATTTATAACTGAAGAAAATTCAAGATGAGATTGATGCGGGGACGAACCAGCACCACATGAGGTTGCGTATACTTCCGATCCTCTTAGTAATTTGACATTAAGATGAGACTAATGAAATATACTGGTCTATAGCCATTAAGATGATGCCGGTTAAATGGATAAACGGAGAGCTCACGCTATAAATATAAGGCCTGCATGCATATATCTTCCTCACACTTCTCTCTTCGACAATCTCCACTGCTCCATGACAATGGCAAGATCAATTACAGCTTTCTCGTTTGCGTTGCTTGCTGGTTTAGCTTCATCACTAGTCCCTGTGGTTCAAGCCCAACAGATTCCAGGTCTCTCTCTCTCTCTCTCTCTCTCTCTCTCTCTCTCTCTCTCATGCCTGCGCGCCTGCGTTGAGAAAAATTTTTGAGTTCGCATGAGATGCTAAGAGAGAAGTTTTTCGGTTCCCATGAGTTTGCATGAGATGCTAAAAGATTTAGAGTTTGCATGCTTTTCTTGGACCATAAGGAGAGAAAAAGGAGGGAGAAATATGAGTTAAAATCTCATAACAAATTAGACTCTCTACAAGATGGGCAAGGAGAAATCAAAATTGTAGACATCCTCGACCCCAATTTTCTTCTCCCCTTTCTCCCCACAACAGCATGATATTTTTCCCATGTCGTGGTTTAAGCTTCGTACAGTGTCATTGTCCTATCGGAAAAAGTGTCGAAAAAGTCCTAAACTTTTTATTTTTGTGCCGATTTAATCTTAAACATTTTTTCAGTGCTGATTTAATCCTAAACATTTTTACGTTGTGCTAATTTAGTTTTTTCCGGCCAATTTTGGCCAGATTTTACTGACCGGACGCCGGCCAGCTGACATGGCATCATCGGTGTTGACGTTGACAACTTTTAATAATATTTTTTTTATTCTTTTTCTTTTTCTTTTTCTTTTTTCTTTCTCCTCCTCCTTCCTCTAGCCAATCGCCAGATCTCGGCGACGGCTGACGAGGTCGAGGGCGACCTCGCTGGCCACCTTGCCAGTGGCCACGAGGGCGGCCTCGCGTGGGGTGGGCAAGGCTTGCCCTCGCCAGATTTGGCGAGGGTCGAGCCTCGCCCATGGCAGTGCCGGGCGGGCAAGCCTCACCGGCCATAGGCGAGGCTCGACCCTGGCCAAATCTAGCAAGGGTGAGCCTCGCCGCCCCGCGTGAGGCCGCCCTCACGGCCATCGGCAAGGTGGCCGGCGAGGTCGAGGTCAACCTCGCCGGCCGTCACCTCTGGCCGGGCGCCGAGGTCCAGCGATCGACCGGGAGGAAGGAGGAGGAGAAAGAAAAAGAAAAATAAAAAAATAAAAAAATAAAATTCTAAAATATTAAAATATCATTAAAAGTTGTCAACATTAGCGTCGATGAAGCCACGTCAGCCAACCAGTGTCCAATCAGCAAAATCCTACCAAAATTGGCCGTAAATGACTAAATTTGTCACGCCCTGATCCTCCGAGCGCGCGAACATCCCACTCTAGTCGATACAAATGCGACTTCCCATGACACGTCGCCGACCCATTCATTTTTATTGCACATGCGGAAGCGAAACGAATCCCCTGACAACATTTAACTTGGGATAGAAAAGCAAGCAATCAATCACAACCAAACAAACTTTCTATAAACACATAGGTTTATATACAATACTGGATTGTCTACAAAATAGACAGGCTTAAGAACTAGGGAACTGTCCTATGACCAACTTGTCAGACACGTTCGTCGATTCTTCAGCCTCCACCTTCCAAACTCTAGGACTTCCGATCCTCCACGACCGTCATCTAAGGACCTGAAATATTATCCCACAATCGGGATTAGACTACGTCTCAACGAGTCCTACCCTCTAAAACTCAATTAGGAAGAAAATATGCCTCAAGGCGCTCTAGCCACACAAATAGGATAGAGGGCTTACCTCGCCTCAGTCCCTTTCCTGCACGTCAGCACAATTAAATTCTCAATCACATTGATCATTCACAATGATTCAATTCAATCCCATTATCTATCTTTCCATAACGTCTATCAAACCAGTCGTTAATGAGACATATGCTTTCCAAAGCTGTAACTGATAGATAATATAATAGCTCGCTAGAAGCTGCCGCAATATTCAATATAGTATACTATAGCTCACCAGAAGCTGCCACAATATTCAATATATATGCATATCATAACTGCTCGCCAAAGTTATCAATTCAACAATAACCCAATCCATACCTCAATTAAATCAATCAATCAATCCAATCAATTCAAACTAGCCATACAAACCAATCACGGTGCTAGAAGCTAACACCGGGTATTTTCAAGTTAAATACCAAAACTTCTCCAATTTCATTTAATTCCTCACTTTGGAATAATTAACCATAATCATCATTTTCACTCAATTTCGCAATTATGCATACAAATGATACAAACTGACCGCACTACTGCGATCAGCGCGAAATTCTAACGACCAGCCATCCCGGCAAAATTTTCGAAATTATTAAATAATTAAATTTAATTCCGAAAATTAAATAATTACATATTATATTATAATAATATAATTTAATAAAATAATATTTATAAATTCGAAATAATTAATTAATTAATTAAAAATAATTAATTATGGCTTAAACAATATTACACTAATTTAATCATACAATTAGCCCTAATTAAACATCCATTAAGCTAATCATACAACTAATCTAATTTACATTAAAATAATCTAATCTAACCACCTAAACCTAATTAGACTAATCTAAACACCCCTTAAGCGTCATTAACTCACTAAGCAAGGATTAGAGGATAAACTCACGGTTTTGCGCGCCGGTGAGTTCACGGCGACCCCGACACCAAGGCGGTCGATAAACCCCAAAGCGGCGACACCAACGGAGGCCGGGAAGACACTGAAAACGGGCCTCAAAGTCTGGAACTTCTTGCTGTCTTCTACTTCTGATCTGGGCTGAACTGCAGAGAAGAAACCAGAAACTTCAACGGCGAAAACGGGCCGATCGGAGCTTCGACGAGCAGGTGGTTGGCAACCGGCGGCTCCCGAGGGTCTTGGGGATCTTATAGGAGGTTGGGATGGGGCAAAGGAAGGGTCGGAAAGGGCCGAAACAGCAAGAATACGCGGAACAGGCGGAGCACGGCGAAACCAGACGGTCTGGCAAGCGGCAGCTTCTCTCAGGATTTCGGGACAACTGGAGAATCGTGCCGGCGAGCGGCTGGATGCTCCGGAATGGGCTAGATGTCCTCGTCATGGAAGTGGGTGGCGAGTTTGCTGATTCATCCAGGAAGTCGACTTTTAACTCGAATCTTTGGCGAAAGGTCGGCTGGAGCAGAAACTGGAACGAGGAGAAAACAGGGGAGGAAAACGGCCGACGATGGCCTTCCGGGCATGCGACGATGGAGGGGCTGGTGAGCTCGGTTCCTCTGGTTCTCTCGAGCTTTTCCTAAGCCTCAACCATGGAGAAAGCCATTGATGGATTTATGAGATGGGCTTAAGGCCCGTCCGCCCATGCAGGGCCCAAAAGGCCCGGCCCATGGGAATAGGGCCCGTGGAAAGAAGGGGGTATAAAAGGGAGGAGAGAGAGAGAGAAAAGGCACCGTTTAATTAAAACAAACGACGTACGCTTCTCCCTCTCCCTCTCTCTGTCGTTTTCCTCCAAAAGGAAAACAAAGACTCTCGAAGCGTTTTTCCTTCACCGGATCAACAGGACCAAGATTTCTCTTCCTCAATCGGCGTTGGTGCTTAATCTGTGGCTAACAAGGTACGCTCGAATCCGTGGTGGGCTTTACGATCGGTGATGCGTGTTTTCCCGGGCTTCGTCTTCCGCATTGATTTAGGGGTTCGATTCGGTGTCGAATCCGGTTTTCGGGGATCAGTCATTCCCAACATTGGTATCAGAGCCCTAGTTCACGTTTTTTCCCGATCAATTCTGATGTTTTTGATTGATTTTTCGCGAAATCCCTTCGGCCGTACGGAACCGGGCAAAAATCCCGACACCCGAGCGCTTTTCGGTCATTTTTTCGAGATTTCGTAAGTCAAAATAAAATTGTGATTGCATAGGAAGAAGCGCGACGTCGAGACGAGTCCGGCGATGTGTCGACCGCCGCCGGGAGCCGCCGCACGCACCCACACGCGCGGCCGGAAGGCGCTGCGCGTGGGCGACGCGCCCGGCGCCAGCATTGCCGCCCAGCGTGCGGCACGCGCCCGATCGGCGAACCAGCGCGTGCACGCCGCCGGCGGGCGAACTGGCACGCGCCGGTCCGCGGACCGACGCGTGCTGACGTCACGTTATGACGTCATCGTGACGTCATCTAACGGTCGGTAACCATTCGGATGACGTCACGGATGACGTCATCACTGACGTCATCTCCCGCACGCGCGCGGCACGTGCGTCGGTCCGCGCGAGCGGTCCGTCCGGTCCGACCGGCCCGACCGGTCCGACGACCGTTGACGACCGTTGACCGGTGTCCGACGACCGTTGACCGGCGACGACCGTTGACCGTTGACTTGACCGTTGACTTTGACCGTTGACCGTTGACCCCCCCAAAAAAAAAAAAAAAAAAAAGGAAAAGAATGTGTTTCTTTTTCAATTAAGTCTATGTGGATTATATGTAATCCCTTATTTGTTTTGCATTTTTTACAGGAACAATGCCTCCCTTGAGGTTGCGTACACCTATTCGCGCGATTCTGCACGAACAAAGGATAAATGTCTAAGTTGATAACCGAGCCGATTGATCATCGATGGGAGAGAGGTGACTTAATTGATCATGTCCTTGAAGTCAACGGGAAAATTCAACAGGTCATATGGAATGGTCGTCCTATATCACGCCGAGATGGTGCGATTTTTCATAAACACTATTCCACCCGAATGGCAAGATGTGTTGAATCGCATATGGGATGTCAACGGAGCTGCTTCCTATAAGAAAATTGTGATGGATTTTGTAAATGAATATTATTGTATTGTTTCAAGGGAAAAGATCAAGAAATTGAACAAAAGAAGATCTTTCCCCGGTTCGTGTCTTGACTTGGTGTTAGTTGTATTGGCCGATATATGTTAAGTGTGATTTGTGGACATATTATGTAATGATTACTACCTAATTGTGTTAATTGAAAGCATTATTGTTTTTATTAGATGTTCTATTATATATTGCTTTCTGTTATTGCTGGTTGTGTGGGTAATTAGCTATGGGTAGTTTTAGAAGTTTTTGTAACTTCATAGAATTGACTTTGCATAAGACAATTATATTGATGATAGTTTTAAGTTAGGATTTTGGAGGATGATTGGAAACATAGTGACCTTTTGATTCTGAAACCTTACTTGAAATTATTTATTAATATGATGGGTCTATGTAAATAGGGATGCATAAATGATAGGCATTAATAATTTGTGCATGTATGTCGATGTGTTCGATCGATATTTTCAGCAACTAAGAACGTTATTGCTGATGTGAACGGCAACAATTGAAATATTGAATATGAAGATTCAATATGTGCTGGAAAAGCAAGAAGCATTAGAAGCTCTTGACCATATTATGGAAGATCTAGAGGATGCTGTGCGCCACCTTGAGCTAGTAGAGGATCGCTATCGGCATTTGAGCCGAAAATAGACATAGGCTATGCTGGTTCTAGCTCGAAAGGGCTTTGAGCTCTAAGCGCAAACGTATTGATTCGTTCAATATGTGGGAAAGCAAAGGATCAAGTCCTTATTGCAAGAGATCAAGAGTTAACCAACACAAGAGAGGAAAACGTCCTCAAGTGAAGAAAATGTCAACAGTGAGGTGTTACAATTGTGACAAGAATGTCACTATGCTCGCAATTGTTGTGAGCCGAAAAGGTAAACACCTCTTGTACATTTGAGAACTTTGATTATGTGTCAAGTTCTGCATTATTAGCTGAATCCAATCCTTTGTGGACTGTAGATTCATGAGCAACGACGATGTAGCAAAGGATAAAGGATCCTTCGTAGAATTCCGACGATACCAACTGGAACTAAGTGGATCTATGTGGGAAACAGCTCCAGAGCTGAAATTAAAGGGTTGGCACCTGCCAATTGAACATGCGTGGTGGACGCAACTTGTTCCTACATGATGTTCTATATGCTCCGGAGATTCGTCGAAATTTAAGTGTCTGTTTTGATGCATTGGTTAAGCTTGGTTTTTAGTATGAACTTCCATAATAGATGTGTAGATTTGTATTTGGATACAAACTACTATGATTTTTGGTCACTTTCTGGATGGTTTTATTGTACTAAATGTTGACTGTGGTGATGTCAATATGTTATAACCTTGTTTCACGTCTTCTACTTTATATGATAATGATGTGAATATGGTGGCATGCTAGACTTGGTCATATGGGCCAACAACATATGAAAAGACTAGCCAAAGAGGGCTTGTTGGACAATATTGAAAAAGTCGATTTGCTTATATGTAAGCATTGCCTAGAAGGGAAAACGACAAGGAAACCATTTGGAAAAGGTAAAAGAGCTGAATTTCCTCTGCATTTAATCTATTCTCGATGTATGTGGTTCAATGAATATGAGAGGAAGGCAAGGGGCTGTTTGTTTCATCACTTTTATAGATGATTGTACTTGATTTGGATATGTCTATTTGATTTCTCATAAATCTGAAGCATAAGTTGTTTCAAAAAGTTTATGAACTTGGTAGAGAATCAATTAGACAAGAAAATAAAAGTATTGAGATCCGATCAAGGTCAAGAATATTTATCTGATGAGTTCAGAAAATTATGTGATGAAAAAGGAATAGAAAGACAGTTGTCTATTCCATATACTCCTCAACAAAATGGTGTTGCGGAGAGAAGAAACAGAACCCTACTGGAAAAGGTTAGGTCCATGATGGCGCATGCTAACTTACTCATCACTTTTTTTGGAGTGATGCGTTGCTAACTGTTGCCTTCATACTTAACCGGTGCCTTCCAAATTAGTTATTTCCACTCCATATAAGTTATGGATAGGTAGAAACCGGACTTAAGTTTACTTAAGCCATGGGGTTATGCTACCTATACTCATATGTCCTCTCACAAGTTTGGGAAATTGAGTCCCAGATAAAAGTAGAGTATTTTAATGAGATACTCCGAACACTCGAAAGGGTATGTGTTCATAGGTGAGCAGGAAAGTGGGAGAATAACTGAATTTTGAATCACGGGATGTCACATTCTTAGTGGATGAATTTCCTTAGAGGGGCGAAATAGGGAAGATTACTTCCTATTTGAAACCTTGGATCAAGATAATGATATTAGTGGAGTTCATCCAAGTGGGAGTAATATGAGATGTGATGAATTGAATTCAATTTATTCTCAATTGCAACCACCTGATGTGACAACATCATCATTACCTAATCCAAGTGGGAGCATAATTGGGAATGATGTGCTAAGTGTACAATCTCCCATACGGTGAACAAGTCGCCAAAGTATTCCCCGTCGATGTTTTGACATTGAAAGGGAAACTTTTATGGTTGCTCCGCAAGATGAGGATGAGCCGAGAAATATTAATGAGGCTCTTAATTGCCCTAGTAAGGAAAAATGGATTAATGCAATGGAAGAGGAAATGGAGTTAATGAAGTCAAACCAAGTCTGGGAACTGGTTGATCTTCCAAAAGGATGCAAAGCCATTGGGAACAAGTGGGTTCTCAAAATAAAGCGAAAGGCTGATGGCTCGATAGAAAGGCATAAGGCTCACCTTGTGGCGAAAGGGTATAATCAACATGAAGATATTGATTATGAAGATACATTTTCTCCTGTATTGAGATTTACCTCGATTCGCATAATTCTGGCAATAGTGGCTAGTCTGGATCTTGAGTTACATCAAATGGATGTAAAGACTGCTTTCCTCAATGGAGAATTAGAGGAATAAATAAATATGGAACAACCTGTCGGTTTCATAGTGAAAGGCCAAGAAGAAAGGTATGTCGACCTTGGGGGTCGATATATGGCCTTAAGCAGATCGTCAAGACAATGATATATACGTTTTCATAATGCCATAATAGCATATGATCTTACAATGATAGATGAGGATCATTGTATATATATCAAAAGATCCAAGGATCAATTTGTGATCATATCATTATATGTTGATGATATACTAATTGCCGGAAGCAATATGGAGTTGGTTAATACTATCAAGAGACAGTTGTCTTCCAACTTTGAGATGAATGATATGGGATTGTAAACCCATAAACACTCCTATTGCAAAAGGTGAAGGATTGAGCCATAGATCGTGTCCAAGGACTCCACAAGAGAAGGAACAAACAAAATATGTTCCTTATGCTAGTGCTGTTGGGAGCTTGATGTATGCTATGATGTGTACAACACCCGACATATGCTTTGCAGTTGGAATGATGAATAGTTACCAATCCAATCCAGGTCAAGCACATTGGAAAGCCGTTAAAAGAATACTAAGGTATCTAAAGGGGACTGCTGATTATACGCTGAGTTATTATGGAAAGGATCTGCGACTCTAAGGCTATTCTGATATTGATTGGGGAGGAGATTTAAATAAAAGGAAATCTACCTCTGGGTTTGTTCTCTTACCGAATAATGGCACCATATGTTGGAGCAGTAAGAAACAAAAGTGTATAGCCTTGTCCACGATGGAAACCGAGTTCGTGGCATTATCGGCAGCAGTATAAGAAGATGTTTGGCTTAAGAGATTATTGGATCATTTAGGTGTTATTGGAAGTGCTGCAGATTTGTTATTAGTTAACTATGATAATCAAGCAGCAAAAGTGTACACTAAAGATCCAAATATCATGGCAAGACCAAACATATAGATACCAAGTATAATTTTGTCAAGGATATGGTTGCACGAAAGGATGTGAACTTAGAGTACATACTACGCATAGAATGGTTGCAGATCCTATAACAAAGCCAATACCTAGAGATGTGCTTTGTGGCCATGTGAAATCTCTAGGACTGCGTAGAGACTGATGTACTAAATATTGTAATTTCCCTAAGTGTTCACAATTTGATGAATTTGTGTTTTCATCATTAATGCCTATGAATCTTTGTTTGATCTTTATGCATCTTAATGCTTAGTGCATTACTTTAAGTTGAGAAGTATGTCGGACAGATATAAGATTAGCCCACTCACATGGGTAATCGCCTCTATTTACTGTGTGATAAATAGAGATGAGACTGTTTTTAAGCTTATTATCTATGTGATAATCGAGAGCTCAAGCTTAAAACACGTATGTCGCCTTAACTGAGTGTTAAGATGAGGACATAATACTTACTATGTCCGAAAGTAAAAATACCCCACATGTTTTACTTTATCTGTCTAAGATGCTAGATGTGAGTTCTGATGAATTTTGTAAATGAGTAGATACGTGAACTCAAGTTAGACATTGGGTATGTTTGAACTATCATCTGTACGGTATTGAAAGGTGTAGACATACGCTCCATGGGAAAGGAGTTAATACCGTAATACGTATTTCATACTACGTATGCATGAGACGACCAATAAGAGTGGCAAAAGTTTGATCTCAACTTTTTATGTCGTGTGAGACTCTTGAGGAAAAGAGTTCCTCAATTTTTTTGTCCCCTCGTGACTCTTACTTATTCTCAAGATTTCTATTTAGTGTTTGCTATCTTAGGATGTTGCCAATGGTCATTAGTTTGATTCGATCTAATGGGGCATTTCTAGAAAAGCAAGCTGAACTGAAATTGAGAGTTTGAAGGGAAGAGGAAGATTGATTTTGGAGAATCACATTGTAGTTTTGTATTCACCGGTTAACCAATTATGACTGTTTTTGTGATAATCATAATTGTGAATACAATATATCATTGTTTGAAAGAGATCAAGAGAGATATAAATGTGATCAATCGATCTAGGGTACTGCATACTAAATCTACTCAGGATGTGATGCCCATTATGAGCTACTATATATTCCTAACAGATGTATGGCAACGAGCTCTCAAAGTATGCTTGTCGCACGGATTATTCACCGGTATGAATGTTGAAGAGAGGAAAAGAGGATTCTGTTCGGCCCACCATGTTAAGTGAGAGTCTATGATGGATTTTTCTCGATGGGGCTGAGTAGGCCTGTCCGCCCATGCTGGTTTTGGACCACCATGTGCGAGTGGGAGATGATGGATTTATGAGATGGGCTTAATGCCCGTCCGCCCATGCTGGGCCCAAAGGCCCGGCCCACGGGAATAGGGCCCGTGGAAAGAAGGGGGTATAAAAGGGAGGAGAGAGAGAGAAAAATGCACCGTTTAATTAAAACAAACGACGTACGCTTCTCCCTCTCCCTCTCTCTCTCGTCGTTTTCCTCCAAAAGGAAAACAAAGTGACTCCCGGCGTTTTCCTTCACCGGATCAACAGGACCAAGATTTCTCTTCCTCAATCGGCGTTGGTGCTTAATCTGTGGCTAACAAGGTACGCTCGAATCCGTGGTGTGCTTTACGATCGGTGATGCATGTTTTCCCGAGCTTCGTCTTCCGCATTGATTTAGGGGTTCGATTCAGTGTCGAATCCGGTTTTCGGGGATCAGTCATTCCCAACAGCCATGAATGAAGGAAGAAGATGGTCTGCTGAAGAGGGGGCCTCATTGGTGGCTCACTAGAGCTCAACACTTATCTAAACCTCATTTGCTTTGCCCCCACCATGACATCACATGACATCATCCACTCTCTCTCCTCAATCTTCCTCCACAACCTTGCCAATAGGTGCAAAATAGCTCTCCCCCATGGTATACGAATTTCATACATTTGTACATCAAATTCAATCAATTCTCACTCAATTCCATCCAATTGAAGCTCAATTAAATCAACCCATGTGTCCTCGGCCTTCTCATGACATTTCCCTATCAAATGATCCAACTTGCATCCCGAAGATTAGATTAAAAACGGCCCTCTGACAATCTCGAACAAAAATGGCATTACTTTGCTTTTCCGCCAAAAATCTCGGTTTGTAGAAAAATCTTCTGGAGATGAGTCGACATTCCTAAAATGAATTGTGACTTGACAGAACTTCCAATTTTTGTAATCGGGTTCAATTTCACAGTTAAATTCAATCTGGCGCGACTTTAGTGCTCCTAATCTACCGAGTAGCTTTTAGGAATTTTCTGTGCAATTGACTTGTGGTTGATTATTTTCAAGCCACAAAGTGCATCTTCGACACATTGGTGACTCTCGATTGTCGTAGAAATCTCAAGATTTCAAATACGAACACAGGGTACCAAAACGATAGAGAAATCGGTCTAATGCCGATCAACAAGAATTGTGCAATTAGGTGGAATCACCCACACTGAATTACATGATTCTGTTGAATCGACCTATCTCTGGTCTCTAATCGGTCTGTGCCGTAATGACCCTTGCAGATTAGTACGGTTGAACAGTCGTTTCCTGGTCGAATTCTCAAGTCTATTGCATTTAGATTCCTTAACGGCTTCACCTGATAGACTAGTTATCTCGTGAGTGGCCAACTCAGAGAAAAAAGCTATAGACGCGAAGATGAAATGCCCGACTTATTTAATTGAAACCAGAATTAGAAAAATCGGGATGTCACAAAATTGGCACAATGTAAAAAGGTTTAGAACTTTTTCGACACTTTTCCCTTGTCCTATCTATGACATTAAGAAATGTTGGCTATCTCATTGGCGTACCCCTCAATTAGTCATGACCTTCTATTGAAACCAAGTGGTCTCTTCTTTGTATTCAGACTCATTTGATCTAAGTGTCAAATCATCGACGCATTAGAAACAATAACCATTGAACTATGCGAATGATCGAGATATACCGAACTTGTTCTAACAGTCCAATAAAATAAATCGTTTTTCTATTTCACTGAGTTCTTTTTTTCTCTAAACTTACAAGGTTTTATCAGTATTGATTGTGGAGCAACTAATGCATATACCGATTATGACAACGGAATAAGATACGAAACCGATGAGGGGTTCGTAGACTCTGGACAAAACAAGCAGATATCCACGAAGTTCATATATGAAGGCTATCAACAGTTCTGGAATAATTTAAGGAGTTTTCCCAATGGAAAGAGAAATTGTTACACTTTAAAACCATATAAGGCAAGAACAACACCTCCTTGATTAGGGCATTGTTTTGGTATGGGAACTATGATGAAAAGAATCAGACTCCTTCAGTTGACCTATACCTTGGTGTCAATTACTGGACCACTGTGAGCGACTTGGATGGTGATCATCAAGAAATCGTGTACGTGTTCCCGACAGATGATATCCAAGTGTGTCTTGTCAACACTGGCAACGGGGTGCCCTTCATTTCGGCATTGGAACTAAGACATATAGATGATGATGGCATCTATCGATTAAGATCCGGATTCTTGGAACTCGATGAGCGACAGGACATCGGAGGTGCCTCGGACTCTTTCATCAGGTGATCAGCTAATTTTTTATATACAGATGCATGGTGATCATAGTCAAGAGAGACTCCGTTTTCTTTTTAATCGAATTTAGCCATTTTGCAAACTATTGAAGGCACGGGTATCTAATTAACAGAAAAAATAAGGCCAACCGAATTGGTAACGAGTCAAATGTGTGAAAGACCAAAAGGGGGGCCATTACACAAGGCAAAATTGAGCAAAGACGCAAGGAAAAAAAAAGGCCAAGAAAAATCAACAGATTTCGAAACAAAAGACACTTAAGATATCTTTAAAAAATGATATTAGACGTCAAAGATTACAACAAAAATCATTAGATGATTGAAAATGTTAAAAGAGCAACAGAAAAGCCATTAGGTCCGAGGAAAAAAATTAAGTTATTTGAAAATTTCAATATTATAATCCAAATCAAGATTAGAATTTCAGATATGTATCAAAAACACTTAAGTTACTTCAACATAACAAGCGGACTGGTTGATTTATTTAGGAAAAAATTCCAACGCCATTGCAAAAATATTATAATGTAATCATAATTTATTTTTGCCTTAATATTCAAATAAGTATTCAATAAACTAATACGTATTATATACTATCATAAAGGTTTGAAATGAGAACAGTACAAATTATTTACTAGAAACATTAGTGTTATATATATATTTTAATAAAACTCACCATCAGATGATGTGGTTGAGAAACAATCATTTAGGCGAAATTGATAATTACATTTCCGTTCAGATCTTTAGTAATATAACAAATTGAAGATTCTGTAATATGAGGAAATTCACTTATCACTGGTCAATTGTCATGTCAACAAACGTAATCATATTCCTTGCCTCCGTACCGCCAGGCGTGTATGATTTTAATCGATTTATTGCCATTATATTATATAAAAGGAAGCTCCTCTTTCAAGGGAATCCAATATATTTTCTTCTTCAAGAATATTTAAGTAGACAAATTTTTCAATTAACAGTTTCATTTCACGACCGGCATATCTCGAACATAAAATTTAAATCTTTTCCATTTTTCAAACAAATGTATTAAAAATCTAAATATTGAAATATTATTCTCTTTCTTCATAATATAGGGTTAATGACATAAATTGTACTTAAACTTTGGCCCCATGTGTAATTTAATCCTTGAAGTTTACCCCAAGATATAATGTTGTCTCTAAACTTTTAATTTATTTTATATGGTCCTTCTACTTTTAGTACATGTTCAATTTATTCTATAATTGAAAATGTTCAATGTGGTCCCTCCATTAATTCAAGTTCAAGGACAACATTAAACATTTTTATAAGATGTAAGGACTAGATTGAACATGTATTGAAAATTCATGGACCACATTGAACAAATTGAAAGTTCAAGGACAACATTACATATTGGGATAAAGTTTAGGGACTACATTGAATAAACTGAAAGCTCATGGACTATATTATACATCGAATCAAAGTTCATGAACCTTTTGTGTCATTTTTCCTATAATATATGTGCATATTTAATTTACTTAAATGGTATCAATAATCTCTATCTATTAATAATTAATAGTTCAAATATTTCATAACAAGATGATCGTGCAAAATCTCATGAATGTCAATTCTTCGCATACACAAATGCGTGTACATTAGTAAATATATAATGACAGTGTCTTCCCTAAGTGTCCCCTTTAAGGTTGACATATAGGATTCTTATTTGTAAGGGATATATGAGGTTGGAAGGAGCATTTTCTTATACTCTTCATTCATTTTGCTTCTTATTTATTTATCTTGTCCCTCTCCTTCCTCTCTTCGTTGTTTCTTTATTTTAATTGCACCTCTTTTGTATCAAAGAAGTCTCGTGCCTTGATAATGACATAATACTTTGTCTTAGTATACAAGTACGCTTACTAAATAAAAATACATTTCAGGTGCACTTGAGACATAGTAAGAATAAACGAAATATAATAAGTCAAAACATCATGTTGACTACATTATAATAGTTGCTCAAAATGATTGATCCCATGTTAATGGTAGAATACAACAACTCGCGCAAAGAATGGATTATATCGAGTATAATATAGAACTCAATGTCTACTCATGAAGAGGGGACTTTACATATACATATTAAAAAAACGAAAGTGCTCTTGGGATATTCTTTAGGGCCATTAGTTATATTTTGAAAATATGAACATTTTTTATTTAAAACATTCTAATTTCTTGATATATGTTATGAATATGTTGTATTCCAATATTCACAGCATATATCGGTATGCCTTTTTTATAATGTTAGTGATCTTAACCAGTGTCACTATGACACTTGTTGATAATATGTAGCCCTTCGACCAAAAACAGAAAATATGTATCTCTGAAGTTTGGTGCTAATACTCACTTTACGTAAAATACATGATTAATATAAATAGTTATATTGAAGTCCTTACATTCCATCCGAGAAATATTTCAGCAGTGGGAGAAATAGATCCTAACCTCGTCCGAACCCTTGTAGCCTGAAAAAAGAAAAAAAAAATCACATTTGGGAAATGCTATAAAACCAATAACATTTGTTTAATTACGTAAAATGAACTTTATGAAGCCGATGATTTGCATGTACGGACGTGCTACAAATCCGTGGCCACACTTCTTTTGACAAATATAATCAACTGCACATCATATTGCAATGTTCAAGTTTTGCATTGAATCACCAGTGAGATATTCTGATTTTCGTAACCAACCAAAGCATCGGCTTTTTGCTAGTAATGTGATGAATATGGTAAATTCTACATTTCTGTTGCTTATCCATATGAATTGGCATTTGCTAGTCTCTCAGTCAATTGCTTAATTGTTTGCTCTTAAACAGTTTGCAAAAATGCCTCACTCAGGTACCCTGACGATGTTTACGATCGGATTTGGGAACCTGACAACTATACTGATTGGATCCTTCTGAGCACCACATCTGTCATTGATTCATCTGACGATAATTATGCTTATAAGGTTCCCAGTAAAGTTCTTTCAACTGCTAAAAGTACAATCAATGCCAGTACTCCCTTGCAATTATTCTGGACACCTTCACGCTCTACAGAGAAATGGATTGTGTACTTTTATTTCGTTGAGATTGAGAGACTGATAGACGGCCTCCAGAGGGAGTTCACATTTCCACGAATGATAATCAATTCATGGAGACAGTGAGCCTTGAATACTTAAAGCCAGTGGTTGTAGTCTCCACTCCTGTTAGTGGGTCGTCCGAAATCACCTTCTCGATTGAATCGACAAATAAGTCCGGAAGTCCACCAATCCTCAATGCCGTGGAGTTTTATACCGTTGGTGATCTTCCATATGTACCCACAGCACAAGATGATGGTACTCTTTTATTCTTTTACATATTTTTATTGTCTCCATACACGTACAGTTGTGCTCCAACTGACATGGACAATAATTAGAGAGATATTCCAATGTCAGTAAGTGAGATTTAGGCAATCCTATGCTAAATATACTAGTCTCCAGTATGGGTTCTATTTTGTTCGTGAACTCTGATCAATAATTGCTTTGTTGGGATCAACGCATGTGGCTAAGTATTACTTTGCTATCTGCTTAATTCCCCGTTTTGGCTACTTTTTGCTTGGTAATTGCTGGAAAGTCTCTTCAAATTGAAGCCCTGAGATGTTTACCAGTCTTTTAAAAATTGAAAGTCTGTATGACTATTATGTGATTGATTGCCACCATTTTTTGCATCTATATCCTTCTTTCTAAATAATATTGTCTTTTTTGTGATTTAAACCACAATGAAAGCTATTAATGACATCAAAACAATATATCACATTCAGAAAGAAAGCTGGCAAGGTGACCCATGTGTACCAAGCAAATACGCATGGGATGGTCTAAATTGTAGCATTGGAAATCCTCCAAGGATCATATCATTGTGAGTCCTCTGGCAATGTTTCTTGATTACTGATTTTCTAGGTAAAATTTAAAAGCAAACTTATACGTAATGAAAAATGGAAATTTTAAGGGGATAAGTATATTAATGGTGCCATAAGTTGTGTATGGTGCTCACTTTGGTGCCAAAAGTTTCCGTCGGATCATTTAAGTGCCAAAAAATTTGAAAAACGCTCACTTTGGTGCCAACGCCGATCTGATCGGCCGGAAATCCGACGTGGCCTTTTTTTATTAATTTCTTATGCTAATGTGGCTCACCGGAATTTCCATTAAATCACTTAGGCCTTCAAACGACGTCGTTTTAGCATCCTAACACCAAAACGACGCCGTTTGTGTCTTTCCCCTAAATTCAAAACCCTAAATCCCCAAACGACGTTGTTTTGTGTCGTCTTCTTCCCCAAGTAGATTCGTCATCTTCCCTGAATAGATCCAGCAACACCAACAGCACCAAACCAACAACACCAGCAGCGGAGAACTAGCAACACCAGTAATTTTCCAGAAAGGAAACCACACATTCGCCTCCGCCCTCCCCCGGTAGTTTTCCCCCATTTTTAATCACCTTATCAACCTTTCAAATCCCCGAATCTTAGCCTCACCACCGCCTTTTCCCAAGAAATATCGTTGGGTGCAGAGGAAACGCGAGCTCGAAGAATCCCCAGAAGCACGAGCGATCCGGGCAATGGTAGCTGCGAAGATCTGGAACGCCACGGAGGTTGTCGGCGAAGCCAACTGCTACGAAGGCGGCGGCCATAGCCCCACCATCCCCTCCTCCGCCCTCATCATCGACACCTCCCTCTTTCTCAGGATTTTCTGTTCATTTTTTCTTTCTTTCTTTCTTTCTTTTGTCTTGCTGTGGCAAGCAACTACAATGGAAGTTGAGGGATGGCGGCTGAGCAACAGTGACCGAGGGACGGTGGCCAAGTGATGGTGGCTGAGGGATGGCAGCCGAGCGACGGTGGACGAGCAATGGCGGACAAAAAACCCTAATTTCAATCTACAAATAAAATTAACAAAACGGCGTCGTTTTTGTGAGGCTATCCACATAGGACGGCAAAACGACGTCGTTTTCTTAAGGAAGACGGAAAACAACATCGTTTAAAAGGCTTCTCGATTTTTATTTATTTTTAAATATAAAAGCCACATAATCATTTTGGCCGGAATCTGTCGTCGGTGGCACCAAAGTGATCATTTTTCCTTCGATTTGGCACTTAAGTGATCCGGCGGAAACTTTTGGCACCAAAGTGAGTGCCGTACACAACTTATGGCACCATTAGTGTACTTATCCTAAATTTTAAGTATCAACGAGAAATGCAAGGGAGTATTGGCATTGATTGTACACAATCCATTTCTCTGCAGAGCTTAAAGTTCTTCCGGTACCTAAAACATTCACACCAGAAGGACCTAAAATATCTCCATTCTAAAGAATTAATTGCACAAACTTTTCTATATTGTGCCAAAAAATGCTGCCTTTATGAAGATGGCAATGACATGATCCTCTATTTTGATGTCCGATGGTCAAGAAATTGAGCTCAAGCAATTTGATGGGCGACATAATCTCATCACTGTCACGTCTATCAACAATGGAAGACTTGTAAGTATCACCGTAGTTGAATTAGTTGTGTCTGCATGTCACTCATGATTACGCACCCCCTAGGAGTCAACGCATGATTTAATGATTAAGGTTGTGTTTTAGGAGACATAGGCTATTGAAATATTGCCCTAATGTTTGGAAACATACTGCATTTGGCTATGGAGCTGGTTAACTTGATATGAGGTGTTCTAAACTTGCTCTTTCCCAGAGATTTGTCCAACAATCAACTTACGGGAGAAATACCAGAAACTCTAGCAGAATTACCAAATCTTAGATTTTTGTAAGTTGATGTGGCAAAGTGAAGCAGCAAATGATTGAAGTAGACAAACCTCTAATCATGGCTATATTTGCAGAAATCTAAGTGGAAACAACCTAATTGGATCAATTCCTGAAGCTCTTAAGAAAAGGGTTCTGGACAATACTTTAATCATGAGGTGCTCTCTCTCTCTCTCTGAGTCGTATGCAACTTCTATAGGGTGGAAAGACTATCAACATGTTCTTTTTAATATGATTAAAAACAATTAAGAAGGCCAACTTGTCATCACCACGTGGCAATGTCGATAGGAATCTAAGTTTAGCTATTTCATTCTTTGATCCAGTTTGGCAGGAAACACGAATCTTTGCCTAGCCAATCCTTGCCCGCATAAGAAGAAACAAAATTCCATCCTCGTTCCAGTTGTTACATCGATTTCAGGCTTCTTTTTAGTTCTCTTTGGTGCTTTGGCTATTGTTTGGTTAATTAAACGGAAAAGAAGAGAAGGCAAACGTTCTTACTCGTGCTATTCATGCAATCTACATTGCATTTGATAACAATCTTGACTTTGGTTTTCCATTGGTACAGTTTTAACTGCAACAGTGTCATTTCTAGGATAATTTAGTCGAGAATACACAACTCAGCAACTTGTTGTCTCTTTTTCTCCCCTCCCCAACCCCTCCCCCTTCCCACCCCAACCATCATTTTACAATCTCATCAATCTTAGGAATAAAGTTGGCACTAATCCAAATTCCCCAACGCTAGTAATCTTAGTTACATAGTGGTCACAAGAAAATGGAGAGAAAAGAGAGACAGGGATCTCCACAGCATGGCCGCATCAACATCGCAAAACATATGTGCATTATTCGGCTTAATGTAATGAAATTTCTGATTTTTATTTTCAAGAGTAACTGTGCTATGTACGAGAAGGACATATAACAGCTTGATAGTACAATTTTGTCCTTAATATTCTAAGGCTCCCAAAAAGGAAATTCGATTGTGCGATCGCAAACTAATCTTTGTGAATTAAGTAAAGAACAATTATTTATATGATAGCATATTGAAGGTAGGCGATAGAGAATCTCTGCCTAGATCTTTCAATTATTGTCCTCTTCTCCATTAATATAGCCCTTAAAACGGGATTGGTAAAACCCTTCCTATGTCCTTTAATTGTTGCGGATGCAATTACCATGGGAAGTTATTTGCCATTAAAGTCTACTACCCGAAGGGGAAGTCACTAAACTCATCGGAACTTTTTAGGTACAGAATCTAGTGAAATGACGTTGAGATTAAAGAATCGGCCTTTCAAATATGGAGAGGTTTCAAGAATCACTAGAAACTTTGGACAAGTGATCGGTGAAGGTGCATTTGGAAAGGTTTATCTTGGTACACTTGATGACGGCACTATGGTTGCTGTGAAGATTCTCTCTAAATCATCAAAGCAAGGGTACAAGGAATTTCAAGCCGAGGTTAGATAGGATGATGCAATTACTCTTCCTTTTAAGATCAACTTATGCTGACACTTACATAGACATTGGTTCGGAAACTTCCTCTTAGACTATTGTCAGTATGCATTATTATAATGCACAATTGTGACACTACAGACGCAACTCTTAATGATTGTTCATCACAGAAACTTTGTTTCTCTATTTGGATATTGTGGTGATTCCAAGCACGTGACTTTAATATATGAATACATGGTCAATAGAAATTTAAGGCAACATTTATCAGGTGCGTATTTATGTTCTTTTTTATTGTTTTCTTCTCTAAAATAGTCTTGTAAAACTCTATTTCTTGCTCACAAATAAAGTTAGGACGCATCCTATAGAGGACCATTTGAAGGTCTTGATGTGGAGTAAGAGACTACAAATAGATGTGGATGTAGCACAAGGTATGTGAATGGGATATCCACTATTTTAGGTTCTTTCCCAACATTGCTTTGGCATTGTTGACATGGATTTTGCAAGGAGTTACAGGTTTGGATTATTTGCATAATGGTTGCAAGCCACCCATCATTCATAGAGACTTGAAGACTACAAACATCTTGTTGAACGAAAACTTCCAAGCCAAAATAGCTAATTTTGGCCTATCAAGAACTTTTGTGACTGAAAATGACTCTTATGTGTCAACTTGTCCTGCGAGCACTCCTGGCTACCTCGATCCCGAGTAATGGCTAAAACTCAATATTATCGATCTAGTTTAATTCGAGATCTCAATTTGCATATAAAAATTGGCATTGCCTAGGATTTCATCTTTGACTCAAAGATCCATTATTTGTTCTTCTTTTCCACCCAGGTTTCATTTTTTCTGGAATCTTAAATAGGAAGAGTGATGTTTATAGTTTTGGAATCATACTTCTTGAGTTGATCACGGGCCAACCTGCAATAATGAGAAGCCGGGATGGCAGTGCCACCATGCACTTACTTCAGTGGTTGATCCCTATTGTTGAAAGTGGTGATATAAAGAGGATTATGGATCCTATGTTACAAGGAAAATTCGACATCAACTCAGCTTGGAAAGTAGTGGAGATCGCTATGTCCTGTATGCAATCAATGGCAAGTCAAAGGCCAGACATAAATGATGTAATGGCAGAGTTGAAATAGTCTTTGGGGAGCGAATCAAGTGCTTCCTTTGAAATGACCTCTCTGGAGCTCCATTCTAACAATGCCCCTGTGGCAAGGTAGTAGAACTTTTCCAATCTAGAAAGGCTCTCTTCATTTTAGGGTAAAATATAAACTTTTGTCCACAAATTTGCACTATTTTTATTGCAACATCCATTTCCCTTTTCTTATTATAAATAAGTCTTCAAAACTCGCTTTATAACAATGATATCTTTTCATCCTTTGTTACTTCTTTCTCCATTCATAACGTTAGTTCAAGGCGTTTCTAATACTAGGGAATTAGAAATTCCTTATTGAGTGCGGATGGAGGTTATCCATAGATGAGGTAATTGGCATTAACAGGCCCTTGCAGCACATTCTTGGGGTTCAACTGAGATTTCAGTTGGAATCAACACAATTGATTAAGAAGCAACAACTTTGCAATGTTAATGGGGTAGAATGACAAAATTTATAATGAGGATTCCGGTGGTCTTAACATAGTGCTTCTCACAAGCAACCTGATATATACACACAAGCATCATTAACAAATTATGGACACAAGACTTGAGCTTGACTTATGATAATGCATACATTTGCAACATGTTTATATACAAATGAAAGGAAATCCCGATCTCTCTAATTCTTAGAATTTGGAGTAGGTTTTTTGTCTTGGGGTTCTAATGCCACAAACGGTATCATTGATTAGACGAGAGCCTTGTGGTCGAAGAAGATGTGCATCACCAGTGTAACATTGTCTAATTCATCAAAAAAGGATCCACACACGTGCCATGGATTTGTCCTATCTAAGACGATTAATGGCAGGATTCAAAAAAAAAAAAAAAATGAGAGCTCATCCTAGCGAGCAAACCCAGAAAAAGAACCAATTGATGATAAGAGGCTAATAGAAATTTGCACGTACCAACATAAATATGTAATGTGTCTTGAACTCGAGTCTCTTATTGTCTATTCTCTAGTGACTTTGTTGGTCTACCATGAGAATTGACCAAAGCTTTACTAATCTTGTTAGAATACAAGGGGAGAGTCCAGTCACTAAAAGAGTGATTATAAATCCATCACTCGTGACAAAATAATTGAGATCGTAAGACAAGAGAAGATAAGGAAATTAGATTTTAGCCCTCTATTGGCTTGGGGGCGACCCTCAGTTCACCACTCGATCATCGGGGAACGAAACCCCCGTGCCTTCTTGTCGATGGGGAATATGAACTTTACCTCAACAAGCTCACCATTGTTTCTAGATCTGGCTCGTCACTATTCCCAACTCTGTCATCCGAGCGCAACGACCTGTCTCCTAGGGTGCTCAATGCTCACCCCCAGTCTACATATAGCTTGACGAATGGTGCGTTTGAGAAGGCTTTTGGGGAAAGTCTTTGGAAAAATGCAAATGCCTTTGAGTTAAAGGTGTTTTCCAAAATGTAAATTGTGTTTGGTAAATTTTATTGTAAAAGTCCATTGTGAAGTATCTTTGAGTAAAATGGTGTTTGGGAAAATTATATTTGCAAAGCCTTTTGTTATTCATATAAAACAAAAAACAAAAAAAGAGTTGGCCGGCCAGAACAAGTAGTCGCCGGTGAGGAGTAGGCGGTCCGGCGAGGGACAGGCGGTCTGGCGCAGGCCGTCCGGTAGAGGTAGGCAGTTCAGCGAGGGTTACGCGACCCTCCGGCGAGCGGCACGGTGATCAGATCTGATCGCCACGCCACTTGCCAGAGGGTCGCAGGACCCAGATCATACGGCCTCGGCGGAGGTCGCAGCGCGTCGGGCGATCCTCCAGCGAGGGTCATGGCGACCGAATCTGAGGTCGCGACCCATCTGGTTGCAGATAACCTTTGGCCACCTCCGCAACGAGGTCATGGGTTGCCGGAGGTCACGGCGAGGTAGAGGAGGTCGCACACCGCGACCTAGGCGACCTCCGTGAACCAAATCTGGGTCGCAGCGAGGTCTTGGGTCACCGGAGGTCGCGGCGAGTGTGACTGTCATGACCCAGAGCTAGGTCACGCGACTGGTTAGCGACGGTCACCGAGGTGCCGCAACCACGCCGGTCTCTCTTGCCCATCGCCGACCCATCACAACACCTCGCCGGCCTCTCTGACAAAGAAGAAGATGAACAGTGCTCGGGCCATTCCCAAAATGCTGAAAGCCTAAGGCAGGCCCTAGGCTACCTTGGGCTTTTAGCCTTTGGAATGCCAGCATTCCTTCAAGGTGAGTTTTATTGGGTGTTCCCAAACACCCAATATTTGAGCAAATGGGCTTTGGACCCCTAAAGAGCCTTGGAGCCGAAGTCACAAAGGAAGTGGTTGAATTTGCGCGACACTAATGTCTAGGACTTTGCAAATATGGGATTTTTGAGATCTGGGACGTCGCCTGGGGTTGTGCAAACTTCAATGTCGACTCACTTGGGATTTCACAACCTCAACAACAATTGTTGCCGAAGCTTCTAGCTTCACTTGCCACTATTGCAATCTATTTATAAAAAAAAAAAAAAACGTAAAGTCATTTATGTAGACACTATTTGCATTTTGTATAAATCCTTTAGCCTATATGCACATAGTGTTTACTTAACGCTATTTGCATTTCATTAAGAGCCATTTAACCTAAATTCCTCTGCATTTATGTAAAAGCATTTCTCCGAAGCTCTTCCAAATGCTTCCTTAGTCATCACTGAGTTTGGAAGGCTCTTTAGGCGTAAGTTAAACGATGGACTCATCCCATATCGTCCCATGGTGAAAATTGTATATTTGTGTTGCATCGGTTCGAAAATTAAAATTTCGAAAGATGAGAAAAGGGGGGAGGACGAAAGGATGACATTATATATTCGAGTGTATCATTTCTTCTTGCACAATTATTAATTGATTGGTCTCTCCTGAGGATAGAAACAGATTGTTACTTCTGAAATGTCCTTTTATTATCGCCAGCTATATGTAATTGGCATTCGGGCTTGGGCCATTATTTGGCGTACGTTATATTTGTTATAGCTTAAGTCGACGGCTTATGATTTCTTTGCGGTCAAATGAATGAAGAAAGAAGAGCTAGATGGAGAAAAAAGGATAAATAAGAGGAGAATATGGATTAGTGTATGGAACTATATATGGTAAATTATTGGTGTGACCGATTTATAGGTCCTATAGTCATTTGGACGGATTACGGCTACATTTTGAGAGATGGGACTTGAACCGAGTGAATTAGTCGAAGCTAGTCGAGTTACATAAATTTGTACCGTCGCATCTACCTAAACCCAATAGTTTTACGAAAGAACAACGTTAGAATATTATTTTAATCGTGAGAAAGTTTGGAAGGCTCTTTAGGCGCAACAAAAGCACCTGACCTATCTTGTTTTATGTGATTTAAGATGGCGAAAAATGTGCGAAAAATGTGTGAATATGTCACATGAATTTTATATAATCATATCATGTATATGATTAAAACAAGAGCCGAGAGAATGCTTGCTCCAACGCTCAACATGTAACACTTAATCTGCCTCTATGACACATGATAAGTTGTGGCACGTAATTGTGCCACATGGCTCGGGTTCAATCAATTAGCATTGACTTAGTGATCTATCTCACTAAGCTTTCTATCGCTTATTGAATTTGAATTCAAAAATGGGTAAAAATGTATAGTCAAATGTATTTTCGAATAAATTTAACTAATAAAATATGCGCCTCTTCTTAAATTGGAAATTCCGACTCCCTGTGTCTATTTTGAGGGACCGGTCACCGAGGCCTGCCAATTTTTTTTCTTGCCTAACTTTTTTTATGCTGTAGAATCATTCAAACCTCATTCATGGCCTATGTTATGTCATCATGGCAACAAAGAAACTGATCTGAACTACTCAGTAAGGTGGTCCAGGACAATTTTTCAAGATCAAGATGCGAACACAATGAATTATATAAGAGAGAGAGAGATTATTAGTGTTGGGAGTCGAGTGAGGCAAGTCTTTAGGAGTGTTAGATTTTAAGGGTGAGAGAGGCGAAAATGAAACATAGACGAAAGAAAGTGGGAGTGAGACGAAGATGAGACATGGAGGAGAGGGGAGTATTGAGCGAGAGAGTCAAGAGAAGAATTGTAATCTCGAAACAAAACAAAAAGAATATAGATTGTTGAAATGTACTTGTAAGTTGTATAAAAAATAGTTACGTATCCAAGAATTGATGTAATTTGGAGTAAGTACTATTCACGCCCCGATCCTCGAGCGCGCGCCCATCCCTCACTGGTCGATTAAATAGCGACATCCCAAGACGCGTCGCCGACCCATTATTTTTAAATGCGCATGTAGAAGCAAATATAAAATCCCCAGACAACAATCTAATGGGATAAAAAAGCAGGACCACAACTTATCGAAACCAGAACACCATTATACATATCAGATTAATTCATTTACATCACTAGCCGATAATTACAAGGCCTATAAAAAAGGTTGATCCTCAAAACTAGTTGTCCTAGGACCAACTATTCAGACCCGATCGTTGAACCTTCAAAACCCACGAGATTCGGGCGAGACGACAGGTCCTCCACCTCATCCTCATGTAGGTCTGCTTGATCCTCATCTTGAACAGCATCAATCACCTCAGCAAAGATATCAAAGCCTCTGAGGGGACCTATTCTAAGATAGTAGGGAGTGGTGTGGAACCAAGCTCTGAATCTATCAGGTGTCTCTTGGTTTGGGGCCTCTTTAACCTAGACTAAGGTCACCACCAACTCATAAGTCCAATCACCTCTAGGATCAGGAAAAATAGTGACCTGCTCAGTCACTCTCGTGGGATGACCATGGCCTCCAGGGGGTGTCGCCATCTGCGAACGTGAAAATATTATCCCACAACGAGGTGAGACGACATCTCAACGAGTTCTACCCCCTAAAACTCGATTAGGAAGCCAATATGCCATAAGGGCTGCCTATGCATAACACGAGTCAGAGGACTTACCTTGGCCTCAGATTCCACCTGGAAATCAGCACAGTTCGAATAGGCACCCAATCAACCATCATAGATTGAAACATCGATCAATCAGCCTAGTCGATTTTATGTCAATCAGACCACTACCCCGGTCATTTTAATCTATACTATGCAATTTCCAAGATGATATATAACTAGTCATCAAGCCACGTGTATTCTCAAAGGCGACGTACTTGGTCACCGAGCCATGTGCATTCTCCGAGATGACATACCTATTCACCAAGCCGCGTGCATTCTCCAAGGCGATATACTTGATCACCAAGCCACGTGCATTCTCCGAGGTGACGTATCTAATCACTGAGCCACGTGCATTCACCAAGGCGATATACTCGATCACCAAGCCACGTGCATTCTCCGAGGTGATGTATTTAACGTGCATTCTCCAAGGCGATTTACCTAATCACAGAGCCACGTAATACAACATTCTTTTTCACTACTCCCTATAGCCCAATCCAATTATTGTTGACGCTATAGACCAACGCTAGTTTATTTTCCAATCAATTACTGAAATTAAATAATTTAGGAATAAAATCTTAAAATCATCTTTAGATCAATTCAGCACGAATTAGAACTCAAATTAATAAACAGACTGCACCACGATAATCAGCATAAAATTTCGATCGTTGGCTATCCTAGCCTAATTTCCAGAAAATAATTAATTAATTAAATAATTACGAAAAATATTAAATAAATGCAATAAATCCAATTTAAACCCGTAATGCATAATTGGAAGTCGAGACGGACCTGGAAAATTTTCAAGACCCGTTCAATAAATAATAACATGAGTCTACTTGCTAATATTAGTGAGTTAAACTCACTTGTTTAATGATCCGATCGGATCGAAACATCGGGGATGCGGAGGGGCTCGACAAACCTCAAAGCAGGACCGCCAAGCGGGGCCGGAACGGGCCCCGAAATGGCCTCGCAAAGCCCACAATTGATTTGAAGGGGCTGCTCCACTTCGGTGCAGCGAAAAACAGTCGTTGATCGGGGGTGGTTTGGGCTAGTTTCGGTGGCCGGGGTGGTGGTGGTGCAGCCTAGCGTCACGGGCTGAGTTGCGGGACTTGCTGCTTCAATGGACTGTAGATGGACTGGTCGTGAAAGACTTGGGCGGAAGAGAGAGTTCGACAGGTGCTAGGCCTTTCGGTGAGTGGGTCACGGTCACGGGCTGATGGAGCTCGACCAGTTGACTATCACGCATGAATGAAGAGGAAAGGTGGATGTGGGGACAGCTTTGATGGAGGTGGGCGTCCATGGGCCGCTGCGGCTTTCAATAGAATCGAAAGGAGAGAAAATGTGACTGCAGAGGAATAAACAGACAAACGGTAGCTTCGATGGATTGCTGCCGTGGAAATAGGACGAAAGAGAGTGTGGGGCAGCTAGCAGGCGAGAGTGAAGCAGACGGATAGAGAGACGTGGAGGGGTTGAATCCGCATAAATCAGGGGAAAAAGAATGTCGGTTGAGGGGGAAAGAAATATGCGGAAATAGAGAGAGAGAGAGAGAGATAGAGAGAGAGAGAGAGAACGAATGGGGCATTCATGCAGGGATAAGAAGAAAGTGGGGCCCCGTGGTCAACATTCCAAGTAAATAGAAGACCAAAGCCTAAAAATTTAAAGAGAAGACTCGCATGTGACCGTCGGCCAAGCAAGAAAGAGAAAAGGAGAAAACGTGCGGCCGAAAGGACGGGGTGTGTGTGTGCGGAGGGCGTGGGTCCAAGAGGAGAAGAAATAGAATAAAACCACAAATTAAACTCTTGTTCAACTTCAAAAACCACTTTGTCAGTTGGTTATCCTAAAGCCAATTTCTTCACCATCTTGCACAAATCGAAGTCCAATTGAAGACCAAGATAAGATGGTCCCTTTATCTCACGAATTTCCTTCAAAACCGAATTCTATTTCCTTTTTCCCAGAATCCGATTTTCTAAACAAACTTCTCTAATTGGGGTCTAATTTGTTGCAGAAAAAGCCCACGAAATTTCCCCGTCACTCATTCACTCACACCAGATGCCAAAATTCTCTTCAAATTGACCAATCCGAATTTCCGTTTATTTTCTTAATCGTCCGATTCAATTTTCCGTAAAAATCCCGAACTCGCTGGAAATTCTCGAAAGGTGAGTCAGTGTTCCTAGAATGACTCATGACACGACAGGGACTTTCAATTTCTGAAATCGAATTCAAATTCGCGGTTAATTTCAATCGAGATGCGCTTTTAACGTAACCTAACCTACCGGGTAACTTTTAGAAATTTTTGCTGCAATTGACCCATGGTCGATTTTCTTCGAGCCACACGTACCTTTTCAACACATTGGCGACTCTTGGTGGTCGTGAAAATCTCAAGATTTTAAATACGGATACAGGGTACCCAAAATGATTTTAAAAAAAATCAGTCTAGTGCCGATCGACGAGAATTTTGCAATTAGGTGGAATCACCCACACTTGATCACACATCTCAGTCGAATCCACCTATCTTCAGTTTCTGATCGATTTCGACAATGCCATAATGACCCTTGCACCACTGACGATCGAGTAGTCGATTCGAGATCGAATTCTCAAGTCTATTGCATTTAAAATCCCTTAACGGCTTCACCTGATAGGTCAGTTATCTCATGAGTGGTCAACTCAGAGAAAAACATTATAGTCGCGTTGACGAACGCCCATCTTATACAATTGAAATCAGATTCTGAAAATTATGATGTCACAAGTTAACCCATAATTAATTGGTTCAAACTTTTAAATGAACGTGGATTTGACTGAATATATTGACAAGTTCAAACTTAAACTCTTTCTGAACAATCTCCTTTAGTGAAAGGTATTGAGCTTTTAAATAGCTAGCAAAAAATGAAGCCAAACCAACGAGAGATGTGCACGCGAGTTGGACGAGTTGAATTTAAGTTTTTCTTAGTTGTCATCTATGTAAGCACCGACACCTGACACGCGACACAATACGACACGGCATGCAAATACGTCATTTATTAAAAAATAGAGAATTCCAACACGTTCCGACACGTTATATATTAAATATTTATTTTTATAATAAATATAGCATAGAATTAATTTATACTAAAAATATTAATCCAATATTTGTTAATATCATTCATTATTTTAATTTGACAGAAATTGAACGAGAAATTCAAAAATTGCAAACATGAAATAGTAAACTTGAAGGAATATGTCCCGTTTTCTTATACTTGTCGGAGATTAATGAAATTTTTTATAGTCCTAAATAGAGTTCGAATTCATGAAATAGATTAGCTTGGAGCTCCTTTGCAAAACAAGGTTCGAGAAAAATGAAAATCCAAGACAAGAACTCTCGAAGTATGACCAATAGAAAAGGAAATCACTGAATTCGCCACGGAAAATGTGAGAGATAACTCACAAGCCAATAACATAGAACAAAAGAGATAACTCGCAAGCGATACTTACGAGAGGCCAAAAGAAACAAAAAAATTATAACTTTTATGTGGGGGCAACGGAACGACACTTACGAGAAAATAGGCGTTTTATCGTCACTCACGGGAAGATCAGAACTTATAAGTGAGAAACTTGAGAGTAAGATTTTTCTTTTTTCCCCTTATTTTTATTATTTTCATTATTTTTTCATATATTTACATTTTGACCCCTTAAGTTGAAAATTTTTAAAATTGATCCCGTGCGTGTCGGAATCGCGTGTTGGAATTTCAAACTCACGTGTCGGAGCATGTCGAGAAGAGTTGACCACGTGTCGGATTTTCCGACACTCGTTGACCGCGTGTCGGACACGTGTCGGAGTGTCAGACACGACACGAAAGCTTCCGGAGAGTGTCGGTGCTTCTTAGGTTGTCATCTATTCTAGAGAAGTTGGGGTCGAATGTCGAAGAATTCACTAGAGTGAAAGTAAGAACCGAATTAATTTGCCCTATCCAAATGAAATTGAAACGTGGGCCTTATCATATGGGCTTGAAAACTCTCCCGCAGGCCGTGCCGAAGACCAAATTGGGCCGGCATAAAACAGACAGGGCCCATTTTCTCGACCGAGCCCCTTCCCATCCGCAGACAGGCCAGGCGAGCCCGCGACCGCGAACGAAGCCTCGTGATCCGGAAACAAGCCGAGCCTTCTAGTCTGATTGGGACCCAGGCGCGGGATTCAAAAACAGAGGAAAATCGGGGCCGTCGATACACGGGCCCCACCAATCGACCCCACGTAGATCCGGGCGCGGACGATGGAGGCTCGGCCGGAACAAGGAGGGTGGGGGGCCACCGTCGTACCATTTCCATTTCACCACTTCGCACTCCGTCTGCCAGGTCGAGAAGAGGCGGAAAAGAGAAACGCCGAGAGAGGGAAGGAAGGAGAAGGAGAAGGAGATGAAGGAGAGAGGGAAGGGGGCGGGGAGATCGGTGGACGAGAGGTACACCCAGTGGAAGTCGCTCGTCCCCGTCCTATACGACTGGCTCGCCAACCACAACCTCGTCTGGCCCTCCCTCTCCTGCAGGTTCTCCCCTCTTCTCCCCTCTCTCTCTCTCTCCTAGGGTTTCTCGGCCGCTTCTCGTGCGCTGTCTTTCCTCTCTTTCTTAGCTCCTCTCTTTTCGCATTGTCGCCGAGGGAGTGTAGATGGCGCCGTGTTTTTTACCCTGAGCCGCTTGGAATTCCTTCCCAGCCCCACGTGGCTTCTGGTTGTGACCTGACCGTAGACACGTGCGCATTGGTCCGTTTTTTTTCTTTTTTTCTTTTTATAGGAGGAGATGGTTGTGAGGTTTTTTTAACCCAATGATGGCGACCGGCGAGTGACGACTACGTCTCGGAGTCGTTGAGTGGGAATAGGCTGTACGCGTCATTTTTGAGCCGTTGCAGCTGCGTTCCGTGCTTAGTCTCGTCGAAGATCCGAGCGTTTTCAGTTCTTTCCGTTTACCGCGTCGTCTCCTCCTCCCCGCGTCGTCTCGGGTCCAATCCCTTCGAAGCAGATGTTTTTCTTTTACCCGTGACATGTGTGTTTGTTCGGCATTCGGAAGCTACGAGATATCTAATGCGAATTGTGGTGGCGCTGAATTGAGCCCCGTATGTGATCTAATCCGTACGTGAATTTTAGTAGCTACATCGAAGGATTCGTGAGAGCCGAGAGAAAAATTGTAAAGCAGGGCTTTGGGGAGTGCGATTGCCGGGTCATGTTTTTGAAATCTGATTAGTTTTCACATGTAGCAACCTTTCCAATGGTGGTGACTGATTAATACGGTTGGTCGTTGGAGCCTGTTATTTTCCCCTGTTGTTGTCTACCAGTGTGTTCAATGCTGCACATCGGTCACAAAGTATACCGCCTTGGCTGTTAACTATTTAAATCTCATCTCTAGAAGCTACCCTTAGGTGCTATCACGGTTATCAAACGTGTGGTTTTCGTTTTATTTTTTTGCTTGGAACATGTTATTCATGATAAAGTGCTTATGCTCATCTTTGTATAACTGCTTGTATAGATAACAGTGTTTTTTCATATCATATCTATCTGTTCTGTCATTGCATTTGATAATCGTCACCAATTAAGTTTGATGTGGATGTGCTGCTCACACACTGTTGCCTTTCTAGGGTTGAAGAATGCTCAGGTTTATGATTAAGTAACCAAACAACAATCTGACTGGGCAGCTTCGGTATGCACCAGGCCAATGAATAAGCACATACATGGCCATCGATAGTATTCCTGGAAATCAGTTATGGGAAAGATAGCTATTTCTCTTCATCACTCCTGGCTGCTGCTACAGGTATATCGCCATAAATATAGAACATTACAATGTTTAGGCAGTCCAGTTGATAAAATGTCTTGTATAGCCATTAGCATGAAATGGATTTCTCTTCCTTGACGGAGGATCTGCTGATTTTTTTTGTTAGTATGATTATGTCCATTGGCAGGATCCTGGAAGGGCTTCATGCTTCTTATGTGGAGTCCGTGCCTTTCAAATATATAACCGCATTCACCATATTTCAGTGTGTGCATCTGTTGCTGTGTCTCAGAGTGACAAAAATCCCGATTGCCGGAATTCTATTCCCCTTGCCGTTCTTTCTTCTCATAGGCATAAGGCAACATGTATTACCCAAGTTGTTCAATCCACATCATCTGTGAGAACTAGATGTGGCGGCGTATGAAGAAGTCACTTGTAACCCCATGATTTTCCTTCAGCCTCTCTCGTCAGGTACGCGAAGTCATTGTCATTATTCATCATAAATTAGCTCCCTGTCTATGCAAGATCTCACCAGGTATTATATTAGGAGAGAGAAATGGTACTTTCCGGGATCGCGGAAGATGGGGACAAAAAATCGGATGCTGAGATTTCCGATGAGCTGACAACCAGCAGAGGAGAGTTGAAGGTTAGGGTGTGAGCTTCACTGAGGATGGACGTGGTCAAGTAAGAAAACATTCATCTGCGTGCAAATGAAGGGGCGGAGTTTAAGAAGTCTCCTAATTTGTTTATGCTTTGCAGTTGCATCCAGAGGACACTATCTAGAGTGAGATTTCATCACAAAAGAGAGAGCTAGCTCAAATAAAGGTAGAGAGGGAAAGAATGTTGTTGCGGATTGACTTTAAGACTATTCGCATCAGAAACATTCTGCTGAGGAGGGAGCCGAGGGCAATGACTGTTCTGGAGGGGAGGGAGAGCCAGACCTTACTACAGCACTTGCCTTCCCCCGGCTTGGCAGGCAAAGTTGATCTTAGTGCTAATGAAAATTTTCACTGTCATAGTTCATGGATTGGGACTTGTTTTTATTGAGGAAGCTACTAGGCTTGTGAACCTCAAGAAAACTCTTTTCTATCCGAGCCGACGTCCGACATTCGACTTGAGGGCTGCCCAGTCATTTACTGAATACAAAAAACAAACAGTACAGACAGCTATGATGGATGACACTGCTCGATGCCACACGAGCTGTCTTTGACATTTGTAAGGAGTTATTCTGGTTAGTGAGTTCCATAGGTAAGTAGCATACCAAAATCTCTCATTCCTTGAAATGGAACTCGCGTCTTCGTATGTCACGAGACTCCGCAACCATAACGGGAGTGGTAACGCTTGAGAGAACCTGTGATCAAAGGAGCGGTAACTTCAATCCCATGCTTCTCGTGAATGCCCCGGCATGAGTACCCTACTCATCATAGCCGACAATCTCTGTCTAGACACTATCTGAGTTCCACACAGACATTTGTCCAATGAAGGGTCAACGCAATCTAGACTGAACCGTGATCAAATGTGTCGTTTTGATGTGACTAGATGGACTTTTTTTTAACTTACACATAATGAAGAAATACCCTAAAACATGTGTCACACATTGTGACTGACCAGAGGTGCACCTGGTGGAGATGACCATGCTATGGCCCATATCTGGTTCCCGTACAACAGTAAGGGCAGGGTATGCTTGGTGGAGTTTCTCTAGGCTTGTGAAACCTTTTTGTCAACTCGTTAGACCAAACGCATGCAGCCCATGTTCCAACTTCCTGCTCCACCGATGATGTATTCAACTGTTGCTCAACGGCCCTTTTTCTAGTTTACAGGTCATCGCATTGACTGTTAATTGTTAACATCGCCGACCAAGCCGAGCAGGAGAAAAGAACTCAGTTGGGTTGGTTCTGTCTCTGAATTGGCGATTTCATATCGCCAAACTCCTGAGAAAAAGATGACCTGATTTTTATCGTTTTCTTACTTATTGATTGGCAGTTCTTATGAAAAAAATGATCGCTGAATATTGTATCAGTCTACGTTTTCTTCTTGGAATAATGGAATGCAGATTATTCAACACAATCTCAAGGTTACAACCTCGCTAACCACATGGTTGCCAGAGAACAACCAAAATGAAAATGATTAAATTAAAAAAAAAAAAAAAAAAAGGAATCTCAAGGTGACTCGATTCACCGAAGTTTGTGCAGTTCTCATCCAAATGATAGGGTGCAAGATAGGAATCAAAGCTTGAATATACGTTGCAATATGCATGCGGCAATCAATAGCATGTCTTTGACCTCCCCCAGAAATAATCTTTCGAAGAATTTAACTTAATTGATTGATCTGGCCCTTAATTGCATACAAAATGCACGTTACCCCCAGAAACAATCTTTCGAATAATTTAACGTAATTGATTGATCTGCCCCTTAATTACATGCAAAATGCACGTTACCATGCTTCTATCGCATGCAGGCAAAGATATATGGTTTTATCTGTCCAAGGCCGCCCCCTCGCTCTCCTCGGCTGTCTCCCTCCACTGCAGCCTCCTCGGCCTCCAACTCGCCTCTGCCTTCTGCCGGTGCACGCGCCTCACCGTCTTCACTGAGACCATCTCCCAGGCTCAGGTCCTGAACTTTGCGAATCCCGTTCTCAAGAGCTACGACTTGGTCGCCGTCAGGCCTTTCAACCAAGCCGTCTTCAATCACTCTTTGTGAGAAATCCAAGGTAATGTGAGGGCATGACACAGTTATGACATAGTTAGGTTTTTTCCTTCTTTATTAGGAAATCGAAAGGCTTAGTGTTTTTTTTTTTTTTGGGATGTCGGAAATTATTACGGAAATAGACTGATTTTATCTTTAGAAGCATCCTGACAATTTAAAAATGGAGAAAAGTAACGAAAATTGGAGTTATTCCTACTACTTCTCACGTTAATTCAGGGAGTTGTCGATTCATATCGATACTATGTTTCAATTGAATTATTTTGTAATAGTCTCTTCCAGTAATTTGCGTAGATGTAATTGCTGTTGATTTTTCCGGAGAAGCTGCCCTTTGGCTTGAAGCTCCCCGTGGTCAAAACCGCGATTGATGTCTGTCCCCTACTTTTTCTTCCTTGTTTTACCCGTTCTATTTTATTGGCAGGGATGAATGATGAACTGTGGAAATTGATCTATAGGTTTTGTACGACAGTGAGGAGTTTGTTTTGAGATCTCGTGCTCGAGTCTCATCTCAAACCCTCAGTTGAGGAGACAAATGATATCTACTGCCAAGGTAGGGGCCACACTCTGTTCTTCAAGAAGTTGGATGATGTTTTATTTATTTTGGTTCTTTTTTGCTCAATCATAATCATAGTGGAGATATATTGATCTATATTTTTCCATTCTTTAGTATGCTAGATACTTGCTCTTTTTATAAGTCCTCTAATAGTTTTGCAATGGGAATTCGAGATTCTAAAATGATAAAGAGAGATCTTTTTAATTACGCAGACTATAATTCAAAGAGGTTGCAAAATTCGTAATAGTGCTGCCTAGTTAGGAGTTTGGAATCATCTTGTAGTTTTGCACATATTGCATTTTTAGAGGACTAATAAGTGCAGCCAGTTTGGGCTGAATTTTAATGACATAAATGGGTGACATGTCATGGTAGAAGGCTAAAATTAGATGGTAATGCATGATCAAGATTAGCCTTCACATAGATTGATGACTTGTCAAGATGATATTGTAATTAGCTCTAATGGCATTTTTGTTATTCTCATGACATGGAGAGAGAGAGAGAGAGAGAGGGCCGGCCATGGCTGGGCTGGCCTAAAATTGATTGGCCCATTGGGCCGAATGACCCTATTAGACTTCGGCCAATGGGCCAAACCCAATCGGGTCAACCCAGGTCGGCTTGGGGATGCTCGTATGTCTCAATTTTGCCTAATTTATTCTATGGGTCATCTGTTTTAGTTAATTAGGCCAAGTGGGATTGCATTGGACTTTGGCCCAAGGAGTCGGGCCCTATTCGATCAAACTTGGATGGCTCAGTTCAAGCCCGGTTGACTCGGTTCAACCAAATCAATTTGTGCGATCCTAATTGCTGTAAATTGTGTTATGGGTTTGGCCAATCTTGCCTTGCTCTGCCCAATTAGCTAAATCGGGTTTCGGTCCAAGTAGGCTTAACTGGAACGGGTCAACTAGGTTGACTCGGCTGGACACTATCAATCCCAATTCGCTGTTTTAATCAATTTATGCCAAGTTAAATTTTGCCAAAATTGATATTGAAATTGAGTAAATTTGGCTTAATCGGATTCAAATTGGGCTAATTGGCGTTAGTTATGAAGGATAGATAAGGGCCCTAAAACGATGCTCGAAAATCGGTTAACTCGTCTCAAGCTTGAATTCTCAAAATTGGCTTAAGATTTCAATTTTACAACTTCTGGATCAAATGTCAATCAACCATAGTGCAAGAGGGCTCCTGAAGCGTATGCTCCAATACCGCTAGGCATGGCAGGGATGGAATAGTTATTGGCGCAAAGAAATTACTTTAGAAATCAATGAATTTTGAATGTTATCGATCGGGGGTCAAATTTTTTCGTTTGGTCAGAAAGTCCACTCTCTATCGTTTTTTGCCAAGAAACGAGTTTTGTTATGATTTGAGACCTCTACTCTCAAGTTTTTACCTCAACCAGGCTTGTTAGCTAAATCAAGTGTTAATAATAGGTGATTAGGCACAAATACATAATTTACACGTCCATATACTTAAAAGTGACTCACTTTGGGCTTGCAATTCCATAATTTCTTATATGGTGGCATAAAAACATAACTTGTTTGGAGTTACCTATTGATCACTTGTGTTTTTGTCTTAATATCCTTGTCCCAAAACTTCCGTGGAACATTCTACACATGCAACATGCTCCTACAGGTTTCTACCACATGCCCATTCTCTTTTTATTCTTTATTTTTCCTGCAACTTTATTTTGCCGTGCTGTACTTGGACGTGTAAATTGTTGGTGTATCTTACACTTTTGCAAATACTATGTGAACTCATGCGATGTGTACTCACCCCATTATTAGCACGAAGGTATCGTATTGTTTGCTGAATTATTTTTCTGCATTTTCTTTCAACTCCTTACATTTCTCTATAAAATCAACATACCTAAAGATATTAGCAATGAACGTTATCATGTGCTTTGACATCTAAATATCAGTTGCTTTGCTCATTCGAGTGGATGAGTTCGAGAGAGATCTTGGCTTGGTATTTGAACTCCTCACATGGAAGTTGATGTGTCTTCTCATGTTGACACCCGACACATATTATGTCATCTCGAACCTCTAACTAGGGGAGACCCTTTAGTGTAGCCTTCTCCATCATCACCTTTAACTTATGATAATTTATGTGTCTGAGCTGAGCATGTCAATTGGGTGTCTAGCTCTTTCAAGTTTTGTCCATGTATGTTGTCTATGCCGACATCATGTATATAAACTTTAGTCGACACCCCTCCATGATCGATCAACTAGTGGGTTTAAAACTATGCACCTTAAAATCATTTAGGTGAAACACCACATAATTTCTCGAGTTGTAAGTTGTGACACCGACAATAGGTTTTCTTCATTCTTGGTATGTAATAGACGTGTTTTGCTAATCAAGTTGATGTCAACTAAATTGGATGCAATCACTGTCTAGTTTTACAGTGACTACTACTCGTCTATAGATATACTCAAACATGCTGGATAGGTTGTTTACATTCATATGGTTTATGCATCATGAGTCAACTATCCAATCATCGTCACAATTGATTAGTTTAAACTTACCATGACAAAGGCTGTCGCATCATCTAACACAGTGATAGAGAAGGCTGCGAGCCCTATTTGTTCCTTTACCACAATGGATGCTTGGAAATCCGACTCGTCTTAACTGTTGTTTTCTTTCATTATAGATGCCGCAACATTTCCTTATAATCATTTTAATTGATGATCTCTAGCAAAGTGAGCAATTTTGCCACGAATGTAGCAATGACCATCTCGCCTCTATCTGATCTTATCTTCATTTTTGTTATCTTTCCCTCGATCCCAATGAGCTCCCTCTAGTTCTTTGCTGGTTTCCATAACCTTTTCTTTGTTTATAATCTTCAGTGCATGATATGTTTCTCCTCTTACTCTTGAACACTCCTTTATTACCAAGTAGTGCACTTTTATCATCCTTGACTAAGACCTTGAACAACTTTTCATTTAAAGCCTCTTAGTTGGCCAGTATATTCTCTAGATTAGTAAGAGTTGGGTCTTGTGCCCATCTACGGATGGCCATAACAATGCCATTATATCCAGCCATAATCCATGAATATTCTTCTCTTTATCCTTGTCTTGGACATGGCACTTTGAGAATCCAATTTTAAAATTTCTTCACAAAGAAATTTAACTTTGGAAAAATATTGACTCACCGTCATGTGTTGCTGTGAAATTGATATTAACTTGTTCTCCAATGTTGCAACTTGGCATCGTTCGTCTTCACAAACAGTGCCACAAATCATCTCACACCTCTTTTAGAGTCCTTGCGTTCTTGATATTCAATAACAATTCATCTTCGACAATCACTACAAGAACTTAGAGCACAATTCCAGCTTTTATCTTCCGCTTTCTCAACTCATTATCACCTGTGATGTGGTGTTAGTACTGCCGACAATATCTCTTAAGTCTACACCTACCAAATAAATATGAACGCAGGTACTCTAATTATTGCCATTGGGGTTGTTAAGCTTTTCAATGCAGCTAACAAAACTCGAAATATCCACCAGCATGAGTTGGTTATAATGCCCAACATTTTACCAAGTAAGCTTGGTCCTAGACCAATTGATTACAATCCTTGATTGTGCACTAGTCAAACTGCGGTGCTTTGATCCTAGACCACCTGCTCATGTAGAATAGTATTGGACCACCATTTTCATGCGCCATCTCTCCCGATCGCTAAGTTTACGGTCCTCTACCGTTTGCTTGGATACCACTTGTTGGGTGCACACGGTAGAAGTTCTGATTCTAATTATTGAGAAAGACTGGATACTCAATATAAAAAAATACTTTTTTTTTGGTAGCGATTCAACCCCCTCCTTATATCATTTTAGAGATTAGTGATTCACCCCCTTATACAATTCTAGAGAATAGTGGTTCACTCCCTCTAGAAACATATAAATTAATTGGAAGAGAGAGGAAGTGAATGTTCACTAAGAACCCAAGAGGGTAACATCCACATACTTCAGTAGGTGACCCCAATCATCAAAAGAGGAGACAGGGAGAGCACTGGAGACCCAAGATTAAACGGACAGTTCAACATAAGCTCGGTTTGGAAAGCTGTGGATATATCAATGCCATGTAAGCCACCATCTGCAAGGCGAGTTATGAATCATATAGAACCCGGCTGGATCGTACAAGTTCAGCGGTGACGGAACGATCCAAGATTACACCAGAGACATCATATGGATTCCACTGATAAAGGGAAGAAAAATTAATGGCTTTCTTGCATAAATCCCCCTCGCATGGGAGAGCGAAGGGGCTGGTGGAACAAAAAATGGTTAATTCGTAAAGCTATGTCCATGTATTTCCGTAAATTGTTGATTTATAAATCCAATGAGGAGTCGTTGCGAATTACTCCCATATTGCTGGAGCCTGAAAATTGCACGACATCCTACCTCTAAGTTTTTCTTTTTTTTTTTGGTCGAATCCTACCTCTAAGTTGAATGAGCATTTTCGGGGCTTTTCCCATTAGTGTGGACATGACGTAATGATACACGTAAGGTGATGGAGCATGGCAAGCAAAGGTGGTTCGGTCCAAACCATGGTAAGATTCGTTGATACCTATGGTTCGATCGGTGGTCATTACAAATGATATAGAGGTAGCAACAAAACTTCATAGCAATAAATTATTGCCAATTGCTGAAAATGTGAGCCAAAACTCATCCTCCTAAAAATTACTTTTCCTTCTCATTATATACCGTGTGGTTTTTCAATGCGAATGCCTCTAGCCGAAAAAATATAGTCAATTCCACTGTGTATTGTAATAATGATACATACAAAAAAAAATAGCGATTGTTTCTAATTCACAATGGACCATACATGATCAATCAAAAGCTGTCTATTGAGATTAATTGCGGCACTTAACTTTCGTACATCTGCAGATGAAGACCTAGCTTCAATTATTGGGCTTCTTACATTCGAGCCATGACTCAGTCATTTATAAACTGAAGAAAATTCAAGATGAGATTAATGCGGGGGCCAACGAGCACCACATGAGGTTGCGTGTACTTCCGATCCTCTTAGTAATTTGACATTAAGATGAGACTAATGAAATATACGGGTCTATAGCCATTAAGAGAGCGCGGGACACCCTGGTGCCATAATCTAGGACACCGACAAGTGCCATAACTTTAAAATGGTACACTTAAGTGCCATCGGAGTAAAATGGGACACTTAAGTGCCACTCCGGCGAAAATCCGGCCAAATGGCTGACGTGGCGACTTTCCGGCGAGCTCGATCCCAAACGGCGTCGTTTTGCGCGCCGACGTGGCGGAAAATGCAAAAACGACGCCGTTTCGCGTCTACGTGTAAATAATAGTATATAAATTAATTAAATTAGATTTAAAATATTCAAAAATTTAAAAAAAAATAAGAAAAATTTAAAAAAAATTAAAAATTAAGAAAAAAAAATTTAAAAATTAAGAAAATTTAAAAAATTTAAAAAATTAAGAAAAAATTTAAAAATGTTAAAATTAAAAAAATTTAAAAAAATAAGAAAAATTAAAAAAATTAAAAAAATTAAGAAAATTTTAAAAAATTTTAAAAAAATTAAGAAAATTAATTTTTTTTTTAAATTAAGAAAATTTTAATTTTTTTTTTTTTAATTTAAGAAAATTTTAAAATTTTTAAAAATTAAGAAATTTTTTTAAAAAATTAAAATTATAAAAATTATAAAAAAGTGGGGAGTGGGAGGCCGAATGGGGCGGCTCCCTTGCTGCCACCGCCGGCTCCCCTCACCGCCGCCACCTCCGCCGCCGCCGCCTCCCCCTCCCCCCTTTTTTAATTTTTTAATTTTTTTAATTTTCTTATTATTATTTTTAAATTTTTCAATTTTTTAAAATTAAATTTTTAAAATTTTATTATTTTCTTAAATTTTTTTTAAAATTTTTAAATTTTTTTAAATTTTTTTTAAAATTTTCTTTTTTAAAATTTTTTTTTTAAAATTTTTTAAATTTCTTTTTTAAAAAAATTTTAAAACTTTTTAAAATTAAAATTTTTAAAATTTTCTTATTTTTTTAAAATTTTTAATTTTTTAAAATTAAAATTTTTAAAATTTTCTTTTTTTAAAAAAAGTTTTAAAATTTTTAAAATTAAAACTTTTAATTTTTTTATTTTTTTTTTTTAATTTTTATGCTGATTTGGAGCTCAGCGAGCCAATGCAATTAAAAATAATAATAAAATATCACACGTGGGATTTCCAGGCAAGGGTCGCCGGAGGTGGCAACTTAAGTGTCCCACTCGAAAAAAAGTGGCACTTAAATGTCAGTTTTGAAGTTATGGACTTAAGTGTCGGCGTCTTCGCGATTATGGCGTTTGTGGTGTCTTCTGCCCCATTAAGATGATGCCGGTTAAACGGATAAGCGGAGAGCTCACGCTATAAATATAAGGCGTGCATGCATATCTTCCTCACACTTCTATCTTCGACAATCTCCACTGCTCCATGACAATGGCAAGAGCAATTACAGCTTTCGTTTGCGTTGCTTGCTGGTTTAGCTTCAGCACTCGTCCCCGTGGTTCAAGCCCAACAGATTCCAGGTTTCTCTCTCTCGCCTGCGCGCCTGTGTTGAGAAAAGTTTTGAGTTCGCATGAGATGCTAAGAGAAAACTTTTCGGTTCCCATGAGTTTGCATGAGATGCTAAAAGATTTAGAGTTTGCATGCTTTGCTTGGACTATAAGGAGAGAAAAAGGAGGGAGAAACATGAGTTAAAATCTCAGAACAAATTATACTCTTTATAAGATGGGCGAGGAGAAATCTAAATTGTAGACATCCTCGACCCCAATTTTCTTCTCCCCTTTCTCCCCACAACAGCATGATATTTTTCCTATCTTGTGGTTTAAGCTCCGTACAGTGTCATGTTGGATGCAAATCGTGCAATCCCAAGATCTCCATAACCAGAACAAGAACATGCATAATTGAGTAGAAAGATTAACACACATGTTTTGGAATACATCGTTCTTGAAGCAAAAGCGGAAAACCGATGTTCCACACGCAAGTCTTTTTCCTCTTTAGCGCTAGGATAAGGCTCCTTATATGAGGATATAGGTGAGAATTAGGATTAGAGGAGAAACTTGAGCACTATTTATAAAGTTTCCAACTAGACCCCTCATTACGGGCTAGGCTCAACTCGGCCCACACTAGCCAGCCCCATATTAGACTAATTAAGAAACCTTCTATCTCACCTTAGACCAATCTCATTTTACGGTAAAAGTAAAACGGTAAATTACAATATCAATTAATGTAGTCCACATTAGGAAAACTTTTACATGTCATTGTCCTATCTATGACGTCAAGAAATGTTAGCTATCTCATTGTCTGTGCACCCCTCAATTAGTCATGACCTTCTATTGAAACCGAGTGGTCTCTTCTTTGTATTTAGACTCATTTGATCTAAGTGTCAAATCATCGCGCGTTAGAAACGATAACTATTGAACTATGCAAATGATTGAGATACACCGAATTTGTTCCAACAGTCCAATAAGATAAATCGTTTTTCTATTCGCTGAGTTCTTTTTTTCTCTAAACTTACAAGGTTTTATCAGTATTGATTGTGGGGCAACTAATGCATACACCGAGGATGAAATCAGAATAAGATACGAAACCGATGAAGGGTTCATAGACTCTGGACAAACAAGCAGATATCCACGACGTTCATATATGAAGGCTATCGACAGTACTTGAATAATTTAAGGAGTTTTCCCAACGGAAAGAGAAATTGTTACACTTTAAAACCAGACCAAGGCAAGAACAACACCTACTTGATTAGGGCAAGGTTTTACTATGGGAACTATGATGAAAAGAATCAGACTCCTTCATTCGACCTATACATTGATGTTAATTATTGGACCACGGTGAACTACTGGTATGCTAGCTATGAAGAAATCATGTACGTGTCCTCGGCAGATCATATCCAAGTGTGTCTTGTCAATACTGGCAATGGGGTGCCCTTCATTTCGGCATTGGAACTAAGACATATTGATGATGATGGCATCTATCGATTAAAATCTGGATTCTTGAAATTCTATGTGCGACAGGACATCGGAGGTGCCTTGGACTCTTTCATCAGGTGATCAGCTAATTTTTATATACAGATGCATGGTGATCATATTCAAGAGAGACTCCGTTTTCTTTTTAATCGAATTTAGCCATTTTGCAAACTATTGAAGGCACATGTACCTAATTTAACAGAAAAATGAGGCCTGGTAACGAGTCAAATGTGCGAAAGACCAAACAAGAAAAAAAGGCCAAGAAATCCAACAGATTTCGAAACAAAAGGCACTTAAAATATCATTAAAAAAATGATATTAGACGTCAAAGACTACAACAAAATCATTACATGATTAAAAATGTTAAAAGAGCAACAGAAAAGCCATTAGGTCCGAGGAAAAAAAATTAAGTTATTTGAACATTTTGATATTATAATCCAAATCAAGATTAGAATTTCAGATATGTATCAAAAACACTTAAGTTACTTCAACATAACAAGCGAACTGGTTGATTTATTTAGGAAAAAATTTCAATACCATTGCAAAAATATTAGAATGTAATCATAATTATTTTTTTGCCTTAATATTCAAATAAGTATTCAATAAACTAATACGTATTATATACTATCATAAAGGTTTGAAATTAGAACATAACAAATTATTTACTAAAAACATTAATGTTATATATATTTAATAAAACTCACCATCAGATGATGTGGTTGAGAAACAATCATTTAGGGAAATTGATTATTACATTTCCGTTCAAATCTTTAGTAATATAATAAATTGAAGATTCTGTAATACGAAGAAATTCACTTATTATTTTTTTTTGGTAAGGGGAAATTCACTTATTATTGGTAGATTGTCATGTCAACAAACGTAATCATATTCCTTACCTCCGTACCACCGGGCGTGTATGATTTTAATCTATTTATTGTTATTATATTATATAAAGAGAATCTCCCATTTTAAGGGATACAATATATTTTCTTCTTCAAGAATATTTAAGTAGACAAATCTTTCAATTAACAATTTTATCTCACCACCGGCGTATCTCAAACGTAAAATTTAAATCTTTTACTAAAAATTTATATATTGAAATATTATTCTCTTTCTTCATAATATAGGGTTAATGACACAAATTGTTTTTAAACTTTGGCTCAATGTGTAATGTGATCATCGAACTTAACATTAAGATGTAATGTTGTTTCTAAACTTTTAATTTATTATATGTGATCCCTGGACTTTTAGTGTATGTTCAATTTGTTCCATAAATTACATGAAAATGTTCGATGTGGTCCCTCCATTAATTCAAGTTCACAGACAACATTAAACATTTTTATAAGATGTAGGGACTAAATTGAACATGTACATAAAGTTCATGGACCACTTTGAACAAATTGAAAGTTCATGGACTACATCGCATATTGGGATAAAGTTTAGGAATTACATTGAACAAACTGAAAATCCATGGATCATATTGTACATGGGATCAAAGTTCATAAACCATTTGTGTCATTTTTGCTATAATATATGTGTGCATTCAATTCACTTAAAGGGTATCAATAATTTGAATCTATTAATAATTAATAGCTCAAATATTTCATAACAAAATGATTATGCAAAAATCTCATAAATGCCAATTCTTCGCATAAACAAATGCGTGTACATTAGTAAATATATGATAACAGTGTCTTCCCTAAGTGTCCCCTTTAAGTTTGACACGTAGGATTCTTATTTGTAAGGGATAAATCAGGTTGGAAGGAGTATTTTCTTGTACTCTCCATTCATTTTGCTTCGTATTTATTGCTCTTGTCCCCTTCCTTCCTCTCTTCGTTATTTCTTTATTTTAATTGCACGTCTTTTGTATCAAAGAAGTCTCGTGCCTTGATATTGACATGATACTTTGTATTAGTATACAAGTACTAAATAAAAATACATTAATCAGGTGCACTTGAGACATACTAAGAACAAACGAAATATAAGAAGTCAAAACATCATGTTGACTACATTATAATAGTTGCTCAAAATGATTAATCCTACGTTAATGGTAGAATAAAACAACCCGTGCAAAGCACGGATTATATCTAGTATATTATAAAACTCAATGTCTACTCATGAAGAGGGGACTTTACATGTACATATACGAAAAATGAAAGCGCTCTCGTAATATTCATTAAGGGCTATTAGTTATATTTAACATGAACATTTTTATTTAAAGTATTCTAATTTCTTGATATATGTTATGAATATGTTGTATCCCAATATTCACAGCATACATTGGAATGCGTTTAATGTTAGTGATCTTAACTAGTGTCACTATGACACTTGTTAATAATGTCTCTTCGACCCAAAAAAAAAAAAAAAACAACAGGTATCTCTGAAGTTTGGTACTAATACTCACTTTACGTAAAATACATGATTAATATACATAGCTATTTTGAAGTCCTTACATTCCATCCAAGAAATATTTCAGCAGTGGGAGAAATAGATCCCAACCTCGTCCGAACCATTTTAGCCTGATAAAAAGAAAAATAAAATTACATTTGGGAAATGCTTCAAAACCAATAACATTTTTGTTTAATTTTGTAAAATGAACCATATGAAACCGATGTATATGTATAGACGTGCTACAAGTCCGTGGCCACACTTCTTTTGACAAATATAATAAACTGTTCATCATATTGCAACCTTCAAGTTTTGCATTGAATCGCCAGTGAGATATTCTGATATTCTTAACCAACCAAAGCATCGGCTTTTCGCTAGTAATGTGATGAATATGGTAAATTCTACATTTCTGTTGCTTATCCATATGAAATGGCATTTGCTTGTCTCTCAGTCAATTGCTTAATTGTTTGCTCTTAAACTGTTTGTAAAAATGTCTCACTCAGGTACCCTGACGATGTTTACGATCGGATTTGGGATCGTGACAACCATACTGATTGGATCCTTCTGAGCACCACGTCTGTCATTAAATCATCTGACGATAATGATGCTTATAAGGTTCCTAGTAAGGTTCTTTCAACTGCTAAACGTACAATCAATGCCAGTACTCCCTTGCAGTTATTCTGGACACCTTCAAGCTCTGCAGAGAAAGGGATTATGTACTTTTATTTCGTTGAGATTGAGAGACTGACAAACGGCCTCCAGAGGGAGTTCACAGTTTCCATGAATGATAATCAATTCATGGATATAGTGAACCTTGAATACTTAAAGCCAGTGGTTGTAGTCTCCACTCCTGTTAGTGGGTCGTCGGAAATCACCTTCTCGATTGAATCGAAAAATAAGTCCGGAAGTCCACCAATCCTCAATGCCGTGGAGTTCTATACCGTTGGTGATCTTCCATATGTACCCACAGCACAAGATGATGGTACTCTTTTATTCTTTTACATATTGTTATTGTCTACATACACGTACAGTTGTGCTCGAACTGACACGGACAATAATTAGAGAGAGATTCCAATGTCAGTAAGTAAGATTTAGTAAAATCCTATGCTAAATATACTAGTCTCCACTGTGGGTCCTATTTTATTTGTGAACTCTGATCGATAATTGCTTTGTTGGGATCAACGCATGTGGCTAAGTATTACTTTGCTATCTGCTTAATTCCCCGTTTTGGCTACTTTTTGCTGGGTAATTGCTGGAAAATCTCTTCAAATTGAAGCCCTAAGATGTTACGAGTCTTTTAAAAAATTGAAAGTCTGTATGACTTATATGTGATTGATTGCCACCATTTTTTGCATCTCTATCCTTCTTTCTAAATAATATTGTCTTTTTTGTGATTTAAACCACAGTGAAAGCTATTAATGACATCAAAGCAACATATCACATTCAGAAAGAAAGCTGGCAAGGTGACCCATGTATACCAAGCAAATACACATGGGATGGTCTAAATTGTAGCAATGGAAATCCTCCAAGAATCATATCATTGTGAGTCCTCTGGCAATGTTTCTCGATTACTGATTTTCTAGGTGAAATTTAAAAGAAATCTTATACGTCATGAAAACTAGAAATTTTAAGTATCAACAAGAAATAATATTTAAGATCAATGCAACCTCCAGTGAATTCCCACATGGGATGGTGACATTTTGCGGCGGGTGTGAAATTAGGAATAGTTTATGAGCTCTCTCCAATATCATGTGAGATTTCCCAATAGCCTACTTTTCCTATTTTTGACATTAATGTTCCAAATTGCATTGTGTATGAGCAAGTATTGGGTCCTCCGAGAATAATTTTTAATTAATCTAGGTCCAAAAGTAACCATAAATTATAGAAAAAGGAGATAGTGAGACCCATGCAAGGAATCAAATTGACGATTATGAATGGACTTCCAGTACCTAAAACATTCACACCAGAAGGACCTAAAATATCTTCATTCTGAAGAATTAATTGCATAAACTTTTCTATATTGTGCCAAAAAAATACTGCCTTTATGAAGATGGCAATGACAGGATCCTTTATTTTGATGTCCGATGGTCAGGAAATTGAGCTCAAGCAATTTGGTGGGCGACATAGTCCCGTTACTGTCACGTCTATCAACAATGGAAGACTTGTAAGTATTACCGTAGTTGAATTAGTTGTGTCTACATGTCACTCATAATTAAGCACCCCCTGGGAGTCAACTCATGATTTAATGATTAAGGTTGTGTTTTAGGAGACATAGGCTATTGAAATATTGCCCTAATGTGTGGAAACATACTACATTTGGCTATGGAGCTGGTTAACTTGATATGAGATGTTCTAAACTTGCTCTTTCCCAGAGATTTGTCCGACAATCAGCTTACGGGAGCAATACCAGAAACTCTGGCAGAATTACCAAATCTTAGATTTCTGTAAGTTAATGTGGGAAAGTGAAGCAGCAAAAGATTTGAAGTAGACAAACCTCTAATCATGGCTATATTTGCAGAAATCTAAGTGGAAACAACCTAATTGGATCAGTTCCTGAAGCTCTTAAGAAAAGGGTACTGGACAATACTTTTTAATCATGAGGTGCTCTCTCTCTCTCTCTCTCTCTCTCTCTCTCTCTCTCTCTCTCTCTCTCCTTGAGTCGTATGCAACTTCTATAGGGTGGAAAGACTATCAACATGTTCTTTTTAATGTGATTAAAAACAATTAAGAAGGCCAACTTGTCATCACCATATGGCAATGTTGATAGGGATCTAAGTTTAGCTATTTCATTCTTTGATCCAGTTTGGCAGGAAACACGAATCTTTGCCTGGCCGATCCTTGCGCGCAGAAGAAGAAACAAAATTCCATCCTCGTTCCAGCTATTACATCAGTTTCAGGCTTCTTTTTAGTTCTCTTTGGTGCTTTGGCTACTGTTTGGCTAATTAAACGGAAAAGAAGAGCAGGCAAGCGTTCTTACTTGTGCTGTTCACACAATCTACACTGCATTTGACAACAATCTTGACTTTGGTTATCCATTGGTACAGTTCTAACTGCAACAGTGTCTTTTCTAGGATAATTTAGTCGAGTAAACACAACTCAGCAACTTACTGTCTCGTCTCCCCCTCCCCAACCCCTCCCCACTCCCACCCGGACTATCATTTTTACAATCTCATCAACCTCAGGAATAAAGGAAAGTTGGCACTAATCAAATTCCCCAATGCTAGTAATATTAATTACATAGTGGTCACAAGAAAATGGAGAGAAAAGAGAGACAGGGATCTCCACAGCATGGCCGCATCAGCATCACAAAGCGTATGTGCATTATTCGGCTTAACATAATAAAATTTCTGATTTTTCTTTTCAAGAGTAATCGTGCTATGTACGGGAAGGACATATAACAGCTTGATAGTACAATTTTGTCCTTAATGTTCTAAGGCTCCCAAAAAGAAAATTCAATTGTGCACTCGCAAACTAATCTTTGTGAATTGAGTAACGAACAATTATCTATATGATAGCATGTTGAAGGCAGGCGACATAGAATCCCTGCCTAGATCTTTCAATTATTGTCCTCTTCTCCATTAATATAGCTCTTAAAACAGGATTGGTAAAACCCTTCCTATGTCTTTTAATTGTTGTGGATGCAATTACCATGGGAAGTTATTTGTCATTAAAGTCTACTACCCGACGGGGTAGTCACTAGACTCATAGGAACTTTTTTGGTATAGAATCTAGCGGAATGACGTTGAGATTAAAGAATCGACCTTTCAAGTATGAAGAGGTTTCAAGAATCACTAGAAACTTTGGACGAGTGATTGGTGAAGGTGGATTTGGAAAGGTTTATCTTGGTACACTAGATGATGGCACCATGGTTGCTGTGAAGATTCTCTCTAAATCATCAAAGCAAGGGTACAAGGAATTTCAAGCTGAGGTTAGATAGGATGATGCAATCACTCTTCCTTTTAAGATCAACTTATGCTGACACTTACGTAGACATTTGTTTAGAAACTTCCTCTTAGGCTATTGTCAGTATGCATTATTATAATGCACAATTGTGACATTGCAGGCACAACTCTTAATGATTGCTCATCACGGAAACTTGGTTTCTCTGTTTGGATATTGTGGTGATTCCAAGCACATAGCTCTAATATATGAATACATGGTCAATGGAAATTTAAGGCAACATTTATCAGGTGCGTATTTATGTTCTTTTCTATTGTTTTCTTCTCTAAAATAGTCATGTAAAACTCTATTTCTTTCTCACAAATAAAGTTAGGATGTATCCCACAGAGGACCACCCGAAGGTCTTGACGTGGAGTAAGAGACTACAAATAGCTGTGGATGTAGCACAAGGTACGTCAATGGGATATCCACTATTTTAGGTTCTTTCCCAACATTGCTTTGGCATTGCTAACATGGTTTTTGCAAGGAGTTACAGGTTTGGATTATTTGCATAACGGTTGCAAGCCACCCATCATTCATAGAGACTTGAAGACTACAAACATCTTGTTGAATGAAGACTTTCGAGCCAAAATAGCTGATTTTGGCCTATCAAGAACTTTCACGACTGAAAACGACTCTCATGTGTCAACTTGTCCTGCGCAGGCACTCCTGGCTACCTTGATCCCGAGTAACGGGTAAAACTCTATATTATTGATCTAGTTCAATTCAGGATCTCAATTTGCATATAAAAATTGGCAATGCCTAGGATTTCATCTTTGACTTAAAAATCTATTATTTGTTCTTCTTTTCCACCCAGGTTTCATTTTTCTGGAATCTTAAATAGGAAGAGTGATATTTATGGTTTTGGAATCATACTCCTTGAGTTGATCACGGGCCGACCTGCAATAATGAGAAGTCGGTGTGGCAATGCCAGCATGCACTTACTTCAGTGGTTGATTCCTATTGTTGTAAGCGGTGATATAAAGAGGATTATGGATCCCATGTTACAAGGAAAATTCGACGTCAACTCGGCTTGGAAAGTAGTGGAGATTGCTATGTCTTGTACACGATCAATAGCAAGTCAAAGGCCAGATATAAATGATGTACTGGTAGAGTTGAAGGAGTCTTTGGGGAGCGAATCAAGTAGTTCCTTTGAAATGACCTCCTTGGAGCTCCATTCTTACAATGCCCCTGTGGCAAGGTAGTAGAACTTTTCCAATCTAAAAAGGCTCCTTTGTTTTAGGAAAAGATAAACTTTTGTCTGTAAATTTGTACAATCTTTTTATTTCGTCATCCATTTCCCTTTTCTTAGTATAAATAAGTCTTCAAAACTCGCTTTATAACAATGATATCCTTTCATGCTTTGTTACTTCGTTCTCCATTCATAATGTTAGTTCATGGCATTTCTAATACTAGGGAATTAGAAATTTCTTATTGAGCGTGGGTGGAGGTAATTCGTGATTCAGACGTTGAGGTTATCCATAGATGAGGTAATTGGCATTAATAGGCCCTTGCAGCACATTCTTGTGGTTCAACTGAGATTTCAGTTGGAATCAACACAATTGATTAAGAAGCAACAATTTTGCAATGTTGAGGAGGTAGAACGAGAAAATTTATAATGAGGATTCTGATGGTCTTAAAGTAGTACTTCTCACAAATAACCTAGGATATACACACAAGCATCGTTAAGAAATTATGGACACAAGACTTGATCTTGACTTATGATAATGCATACATTTGCAACATGTTTAAAACCAAATAAAAGGCAATCCTGATCTCTCTAATTCTTAGAACGTGGAGTAGGCTTTCTATCTCGGGGTTCTAATGCAACAAGCAATATCATTGATTAGATGAGAGCCCCGCGGTCGAAGAAGATGTGTATCACTAGTGTAACATTGCCTGATTCGTCAAAAAAGGATCCACCCACGTGCCATGGATTTGTCCCATTTGCGACAATTAATGGTAGGATTCAGAAAAAATGGGGGCTCATCCTAGCGAGTGAACCCGAAAAAAGAACCAATTGATGATATGAGACTAATAGAAATTTGCACATACCATGACATAAATATGTGTTGTACTTTATTAATACGTCCATGATGGGGTGCAATTAAAATGCACCGTTTTGTCTTGATATGTTACGATGGAAAGACATCTTTTGAAAGGGTATGAGGGAGTTATATAAAAAAAAAAACTTCTGATGATAACTGTTGGGATGGTTGGTAGACAGAACGTTTAGAAAGAAATTGTTCTCTCTTCCTCTCCCTTTCCATCAAAGAAAAAAAAAAAGGCGTTCTATTTCTCATTTACGAAAACAATTGACATTTACGCTGTGGAAATTGGATGTTTTCCTCATGACTGCATTCAAATCATAGTGAAATAATATTGTTCGCCATTCATCCGCAATTCAACATTCATTTCGGGATAAATTGTTCATTGTGCATTCGAAAGAGGTTAGTTGTCTTCTGCCTACTTTCTTCCAACTATATGTAATGTCCCTTTTGGTTCAAGGACTTTAGATCAAGCACTATAGACAACAATAGAACCACAGAGTCAAAACAAAAATGTGTCTTGAACTCAAGTCCCTTATCATCTGCTCTCCAATGACTTTGTTGTTCCACCATGAGAATTGACCAAAGTTTTACAGATCTAGTTAGAAGACAAGGGGAGAGTCAAGTCACATTTAGTGACTATAAATCCATCACTAGTGACAAAATAATTAAGACCGTAAGAAGAGAGAAGATAAGGAAATTAGAGTTTGAATATCGTCATCTATTTAAATTGAATGTTTATTAAGTTGTCAACTTCCATAGAACCTAAATCAAAGTTGACATTACACTGATAATTAGATAACAATCATTGATTTAGCCAAGACATTATCAAGAGCAACTGGAGTAACTAAATACTGAAATAGAATATGGTTTGATAAAAACATCAAAAAGAAGAACAAAGATGATCAATAGATGTAAAGGACACATTAGAAGAAAAATATCTTGGTTCCTCAATTAAAAGCAAATCTTAGCAATAATAACGTTGTTGTCTCATAGTAGATGATGGACCAAAGAAACGGTCAAGTCCATTTTCTCTTTTCGGAAAGGCAAACCATCTTCCACAACAAGAATCTTTTTTGAATCGAAAAACCAATCAACCAAAATTCTTTTTCTGGTCGAATGCGAAAGTAAAACTCACTTTTACTTCAGCAAAGTCTTTGCTCTTTAATTTCTTTAATCGGAGTGCAATGTGCATTATTGAAGCAAAAATAATCTTTATTGTTCCTGAGTATTGTGGTGGTACATCATGTTATTAGTCCAGTGCTTTTCTTGCTCAAACCATCAATAAAATCACTGAATGAATCACTCTTATCAAGGATCAATTAGGAATTGTAAAACGAGTGTATAAACTTTTAAATGCACTCCAAAGCGCGTCATTCCATAATTTCAAAGCAAGTACCCATTTCACCTAATTTATTAGACTCAATTTGGCTTGAAGACCCGAGTTAAAGGGAAGCCTAGGTAAATTAGTATGTCTAGACATACGATTTAATTTTTTATTCTAATAATGTGGGACTATTTTGTGTAGAAAGTTCATGGAATCAATACTATATGTTCTAAAATCTCTTGTTTAAATGTCATGTCGAAGTATCACATCTCTTGTTTACAAGGTTTATATGTTCTTTACATATATATATAGTCTTCCTCCATAACTAAATTTAATCTTTTAGATTGAACTTTTTAACATAGTATCAAAGTCAGGTTCTGTACCAATTTATTTCACATGTGCGACCCTCGTTGGTCAAATTTAACACGTCAAATCATGTTCGAACGAGATAGGAGGTATTAATACATACATTTATTAGTATAAATGTGATCTCCCTTCATGTCATAATACTCACGGTATATATGAAGTTAGTGGAGAAACAAGAGATAGCCGAAATTTTAAATCCATCAACTATACTTGACCTAACCAAACCTAACTGACTAGTCAAAATGAATTATTACAGGAATAAGCGCTACAAAAGTCCCAAAACTCATTGTAATATTGCAGTCGAGTCATAATGCTTTAAAAAAATACAATGAAGTCGTAAAATTATTATAGGGATTAAGTCCTGAATTCATCTTTAAGCATAATTTAATTATTAAAAGTCACACTTGACTTGCCATATTAAATTCGAGAATCAACTAAAAAAAATGAGAATATTTAAATGGCGTCGCCCTTGCCCCGTCCTACCTTTTGATCAAGCCGCTCACCGTCGACTCCATCCAGTGGGCCCATCTTAGTCGTCCATCTACTTTCTTTCTTTCTTTTTTTTTTTTTTGGTCAGTCCTACTCTATTCCTACTCTACACTCACTCTTAGACTTTTGCCCTGCCTCTTGCAGGGCGTGGGAGTCGAAACCCACTCCTGAAATTTACGTGTCCCCACCCCATCCCCCCTGAGAAGGTGGGGATTTGAACCCCTCACCTCCCCCTTCCATGTTGGAAGGGTGGCCACTGGGGCGAATCCCAGTGGTTTCTACTTTCTTTCTTCGAATGATGCAAAAGGGACGGTGTGATGCACTACCGGGTATAGAGCGAGACCTCACTTCCATTTCAGCGCGTGGGAGTAACGACTCGATGATAGCCATCCGCGTTTCATCCCCATCAGGTGCTTTTTTATTTCAAGGTGGATCCCACGCGTGCGCTCGTACTTGCTTTTGCGATTTTCTTTATCTACTTTTCTTTTCAACTTAAATACTTATTGCCCATTTAGGGTGTGTTTGGTAGCGTTTTTGTTTATAAATTATTCCAAGGAACAGAAATAGAAAAAACTATTCTGTTTGGGAGAACAATTTTTGAACAAAAGAACGCATTTGGTAATGCACAAAATTTTTGTTCTTGGATTAAAAAGATCAGAAACTCGTTTGATAAACTTGTATAATTTTTTTGTTTCTTTTAATTTTTTAAATATTTTTATTTTTTTTTTCATTTTTTCATTTTTTCTTCCTTTTGGCCGGTTGCCGGCCTCAGCCATAGCTAGCGATCGGCTGACAGGGTCGGTGGCCTCACCCAGCCACAGCGAGGCTCGCCGGCCCCCAGTGAGGTCGAGCCTTGTTGTGGTTGGGCGAGGCTGAGCCTCGCTCGTGGCTAGGCAAGCTCGGCCTCACCGGATCTGGGCTAGCTCGAGCTCGCCCAGCCAAGGCGAGGTGACCTCGCCTAGGGCCAGCGACGCTCCAGCAAGGTCATTGGCCCTCGACAGCCGATCGTCAACCATGGTTGAGGCCAGTGACCGGCCAAAGAAAAAAGAAGAAGAAATGAAGAAGAAAAGAAAGAGAAGGAAAAAAATGAGAGAGAGAAAAGTTGTTTCTCGAAAGTGTTCCCAGGAACAAGAAATAAGTTTTTTTCTTGTTTCTTGTTTCTGTTCCCGGGAACAAAGAAATAGATTTTTTGTTCCCAAGAATAAAAGTGTAAACAAACGTGTTTACTGTTCTTTTTTTGTTCCCCAGAACAAAAGAATAAAAATTGTTTTGGAGAACAAAAAAAGAACACAAACAAACAGGCCCTTAATGACAAAAAGAAGTGGAGACATTCCAATTGCTCATTCATCTTACCACTAGGGCTCCCGGTGGCCACCTTGAGGAATGGGAGTTGGGAGTTTTGAGAATAATATAGTTTTAGATATAGATTTTGATTTTTTACGTTCTATAAAGAGACATAGCAAAAGTTTAAAAGTAAATATTAGAATAAAAGCATAGTATGACCAATAAAAAAAAAACCTCTTATAAAAAAATACAGAGAATTCCTCATCCCAAAAGTCGGTGACTAATAATACAACTACGGTCGTGAAAAATTGAGAGCTATATTGAGTAAAGAAATAAAAAAGAGTATGGATTGGCGTAGGCCACTATTTTAAATAAATTCATTTACTTATTGTATAGCCGTAGATTAGAAACAACATTTTTTATCCGTTACTCTTGAAGTTGAGCAAGATAGATCCGTTCCATAAGATTTGCCTCGACCTAACAACTTTACAACAAAAAAACAATCAAAGTTATTTACAGTCCGGTTGATATAGCTTTGCCAATGGATTTTTAGCCTAAAAAGTTTGGTAAAAGGCTTTGAAAGCTCATTTGTGAACTGTAATGCATTTGTAAAGAATTTCTCTCACGAGACCTTCGGTTTAGCATTAGCATCATTCTGGCTTTCTCAAGACATTGAACAGTAAGTTAATGAATTTTTGTTTTATTTTCCATCTTAGCCCCATTCAATAAACATACTTTTTTTTTATCATGATTTACCCTTAAATTAGGGTTACGTCTAACATAAGATTCAACTATAATTAACATATCACATCTCTTTCTTGTAACAAAGAAAGAGATTATATATACTTAGTAGCTATTTATGGGCCCAAATATAAATTATCAATAAGATATTGGCTTAAACTATAAAAGCCCTCCGTTGGCATGGGGGCAGCCCTCGGTCCCCCACTTGCTCACCGGGAAGTAGGATCCGGTCCCTTCTTGTCAATGAGAAATATGAACTTTACCTCAACAAGCTCACCATCGTTTCTAGATTTGGCTCATCATTGTTCCCAACTTTGACATCCGAGTGTTGCGGCCTATCACCTAGCATGCGCAACGCTCACCCCAAGTGTATATCTGGCTTGACAAGGTCATAGAAGAAGTGGCTGAATTCGCGCAACACTAACGTCTAGGACTCTGCAAATATGGGATTTTGGAGATCTAGAACATTGGCATGAGTCACCTAGGGTTGTGCAAACTTCAATGTTAACACACCTGGGATTTGGTGACCTTAGCAACAATTGTTGCCAAAGCTTATAGCTTCGCTCGCCACTGTTGCAATCTTTTTTTTAACACGAAATCATTTATGTAGACACTATTTACATTTCGTATAAATCCTTTAGCCTATATACACAGTGTTTACTTAACGCTATTTACATTTTATCAAGAGCCTCTGTCGCGACCAATTTTTTCGGGGTGTGAACCACCTAGGGTTTAGCTAATGGATTGTTAAGCCTAAACTTAACTCGGGCTCTCCCAAGCCCATTCCAATTCGCAACTTAGATTCGAGTTCTTAACATGCAATTGATTTTCAATTAGGAGTCGCCACTAATCTATTTTGGTGGGTCGATTAGAAACCCAAGTAAAGTAATGGGAGATTTACTTTACTCCTACGAACCAGAGATTATGGGTACGGGACTTGGTTACACTAGATTTCTCTAATGCCCTTTCGGTACATTTATCTTTTATTTTGAAAAAATTGTTTGGCAAGCAACTTGAATTGATTTTAATTCCTTAACATGTGAGGTAACCATGCAGGTGCGCAAACCACCAATTTAACACTCAAGAAAGCAAATGAATAAATTGCAGGACTTACCTCATAAGAACGAGCATACTGCATTGTTAGTTTAGAATTCACATCAGCAGTCCTAAATATGATTTCTAATTAACACGCAATTTTTGTTTTGTTTTCACTTAATTAATGAAAATCATGCAATATGCAATGCATGCCACTAATTTAACATGAAATGATATGACATGTCAACATGACTTAGCTATATGACCTAAGCAATATGACATAACTAAGCATGTAGTCTATCCTAAGCATAAGATGATTTATTCTAAATAATTTTTTTATTTTCCATGAGATTCGAAATTAAAGAAATGCAACACTTAAATATGCAATCTAAATTAATCTAATGACCTAATTCTAACGACGGGCAATTTCTAATTAAATGCATCTAACAAAAATCACTAAATGACATGCATTGTATGAAACTAATCCTATATGACGTGCACATGATTTTTATTTTCCTAATAAGCATGCAATCTATTTAGGAGAAATTATCTACACCTATAACATGCAATCTTAACATGCAATGACGTGCAAAGAATGCCCTAATTCTACATGACATATGCATAATGACTTTTTTTGTGTTTTTCCTTTTTCCCCTTTTTTTTTTTTTAATTTCGAAATTAATAATTGCCAAATAATTAAACATGCAATCCAAGTTTTAAAGAAAACTAGCAACCTAAATTAATTGATTTGATTTTTTTTATTTTTGAAAATTCGAAATAAAATACCTATTATGAGCATGCAAACCCTAAAACTACATTTTTTGATTTTTTATAAAAGAAAACTAATTTAAGTAACACCACAGCAAATCAAGTCATATTGATACCCAAATCGACGAACCATATCTCGCGCATGAGATCGGGTTGGCCAATTTCATATAAATCACGAATCGGATCTCGAGCGGGAGATCGATTGGCAATTTTAAGTAATTGCGAGTCGGATTTCAAGCTTGAAAATCGGACTGACAATCACTAATTTTAAAGCGAGTTTCATATCATGGAATTTCAATTTCACATTAAAGGAATAATTACACTAAAAAGATAAAATAAAATAGCAAAAATAATAAAACAAAAATAAAATAAAGAAAATACCTAAATTTTCTTTTACTTTTCTCTTTTTTTCTTTTCTTTTTCCTGAAAAAGAAAAAAAGAGAAAAAATAAAGCTGGTGGGTCCGGCGGGGGAAGTCTCCGCTAGGGTTCCGGCGAGGGGTGTCTGCGGGCGCCGGATCTGGTGGGGTCGGGACTCCGAGCGGCGGGGATCGGTGGAAACGAGGCAACGCCGGTGAAGCACGGGGTCACGGGGCGGGAGACCTCGGCGCGGCGAGGCGAAGGCGGCGTCGGGCGGCGTCGGGCAAACACGGCAAGACCGGCGGGCGGCGTCGCGGGCGGAGCGGGGGCTTCGACGCGTTTCGGCGAGGTAACGTCGGATCCGGGTCGGCTGTGGGTAGGTGCGGCTGCGAGAGGTGTAGTGACTGGTGTAGCGGCGGCTGAGCGAGGGGACGCCGGGCGGCTTCGCGAGTGGCGGTGCGGCGTCACGGCAAGGCTTGGCGCGGGCGTCGGGCGACGCAGCTTCGGTGACCTGGCAAGAGCAACCGGCGTTGCCCAGCTCTTTGGTCGTCGGGTCGAAGGGTGCGACGAACGGGCCGAGAGACAGCAGCGGCGGCACGGTGAACGACTCGGATCTATTCGCGTCGGGTACTGCCGCACGCACGGTGGCTTCGTCGATCGTGGAGCAACGGTGCGGAGGAGACTCGGATCTGCGGGCGCGGTGGTCTTCGGCTGAGGCGGAACGCGGCGAGACCGAGGGAGCGGTGGCGGCGGGGGAAAGGCGACGGCGTCGTGGCGCGCGGCGGGTCGCGGCTTCACGAGGGAAGGTAGGCGGGCGTCGGGGCACGGACTCACTGTGGATCGTCGCTACGGTGGCGCAAATCAGCAGCTGCGGAGGCGAACCGGTGGCGGAGGATCGGGTCGCGGCTGCTATTGCGATGGAGCAGGGGAGGCTCATGGGTCGCCGACATGGGTGATGCCGGCACAGTCGAGGGCTGGTTCTCGGGCGGAAGGAGCGGTGGCCGGCTGCCGGAGGAAGAAGATGAACAGCACTTGCTTTTTTTTTTCTTTTTATTCTTTTTTTCTTTTGCACTCACCTGTCCCCTCACATTAGGGGTGTGCAACGTAAACCGCCCGAACCGGGAACCGGCTGGACCGGACCGGACCGGTCGGTTTCGGGCGGTTCTAGAGGGTCTCGGTCCGGTCTTAGGTTCCTATTTTTGGAACCGGTGACCGGTGGTCCGATTCCGGTTTGGGGGTCGGAACCGGACCGACCGAACCGACCGGACCGGACCGACCATATATATATATATATATAAATATATTAATTTCTAACTAATTTACAATACCCATTACCATATTCATTTTTTCCTCAAAGTTAATTCCTTTCGTGCGTTTCTTTACTATACAGTAAGCATCACATCAGTTTTTTAATTTTACAATTTTTATTTTCCTTTTCCCTCTTGAAACTGAAATGGCTAAACCCCTCTCTTTATTTTTTTAAGTTTCTGCTCTCATATACAGTAACCATCACATCAACCTCCCTTTCCTCAAATTTTACAACCTAATTCAGCGGCACTTCTCCTTTGTCTTTCCCTCTCAAAACCGTAACCCTTCCCCTTGCTCGCTCGACGCCTTACCCGACGCCCCCAACGCCTCACCTCACGCCCCACTCACACCAACGCTCGGCTCTCTTCCTCCGAGTGCCTCGGACGCTCAGCTCTCTTCCTCCTCGGAGTGCCTTGCCGCAACATCTCGCCTCACACCGTCCGATTCCAGCCGGAGGAGGAGGAAGGAGTCGATCGACTGGAAGCTGTGGAAGGCCTCGACATCGACCGGGACGCCGCCGTTCGGTACATGGCTATGAACTCGCTCGGGTCGAGCCAAGTGTAGACCACACCGGCCCCGTCAACCACCTGCGCCTTCGCCTCCAGCGCCTTGTGCTCCCAATACATTTGGTCCAAATCACCGCCGAACTTCGCGTAGAGGGCGAAGAAGTCATTCCCCATGCGCATCGAGTAGAGCTCGTTCGACGACGTCAGCGACATGGCGGCCGTGAAGTTTTGGTTCTCCACGAGGGTGTCTGCTGAAAAGTCGAAGCTCGCCACACAACGACGGGGTCTCGCTGCCGCCGCGTCACTACGCTTCTAGACTTGAAGTCGCTCCCACGTAGTCGTAGCCTCGCCCCATGCCTAGCTTCAATCAAGGTTCTTAAGCCTTGACGTCAACCCTGTGCCGTGGTTTCTCTGTCGTTTTTCGAGAAGCCCCACTTCAATTCCTTGCTCTGTTTGTCCAGCGAGTGCCATGTCCGAAGACCCTTTGGGTTTTTAGAAAGTGGGTGCGTGAAAAGGTGCGGCCTTAGGAGGAGCCTGAGGAGCTTCGTGACGTTTGCCATCGCCACGCCGAACTCGGTGCTGAGCGAGGGGCTTTCAAGAAGTTGGGGACCGGTGGGTTCTCGGAGAGCGAGGTTGACGCGAGTGAGGATGAGGGCGGCTTCATGTCTGAGGGCAGCGAGACTGAGAGTGTGAGCAAGGACGAGCTTGCTCTCTCCAAGCTGGGTTTGCCTCAGAGGCTCATGGAATCTCTTGAGAAACGTGGCATTACCCATCTCTTTCCCATTCAAGTATGCTTTATCCTTTGTTTCCTTCCCCTATGTTATCCAATATTCTCCTTCTCCACAAGTTGTGAAAATTTTAATTGCCAATTCATTGATTGATTCAAGGGCAATCCTATGATGGTCGGGAATGAGTTTGGTTCGAGAGCGGTAAAGGTTTATGTTATCATGTCTGATCTCTCTGATTTGTTGATGCGAATTGCGGATGGTATTTTGATTCAAGGATTTTGATTAGGAAATCGAATATACATCATTTAATTAAACTATGCATATGCATCTCTTTGCTCACTAAGTAAAACCCTAGTTGTTCTTCAATACGAGTTATCATCGCTATCCATTGGTTCATACGATACGTGTCTCTTTGCTCACAAGTATTGACAATGTCAATAATTTATTTATTTTTTGGACGGTTTCAAGTGCAGTAAGGCATTGGAGATGGATTTCACTTCTTTATTGTCCCATTCAATAATTCAAATGGTCTTAGAGCACTTTGTATGAAGTACAATCGCGATTAAAATAAAAGATCAATTTATACCTACATTTACAACAGTTTGTGCAAATGTTCTACGCTCTGGTGTTAGTTAAAGTATGTTAGTAATTAGAATATTAGTAGATATACAAAAGTAAAGCTGAGTGCACAAATCAGAACGGGAAGGTAAGGATGAAGCAGAACCTAGAGAAGTTATGGAGAATGATAAAATGGTCAATTAGAAGAGAGACCACTCCCAAATCTCTGCCTTCATCCAGCTTGGTGTGCTTCATGTGGTATTAAATGTCGCAATCTTTAAGGTCTTTTGCAAATATTCGCAAACTAATCAAAGAAATAATTATGGGGGATAGTGTACTCCATGGTCGACAACTATAGCTTATATGCTTCATAACTGGTGGAAGTCTTCAATGTTCCTTTTTCAAGTGAGTTTGCGTTGGAGGAGTTGTAGTTTTGGAGTGTTCATTCAGCACTTTTTCATTAGCATTCTCTATTTGACTGGTTTAAGTATATGAAATTCTGTTTTTGGTTTGTCTATGGTCCATTTTGGAGGAAAAAGTATCACTTTGGATGCTGGAAATCTGCTCTTGCTCGAGTTGCAACTTAATATCTGCTTAATTTTTTAGTATCTATTTTGGTAGGTATAGCTATATGGTAAATATGGACATGACATTAAGAAGTAAGGCTACAATTATATCTTTAGTATCCCTATTGCTGTAAATGCATATGATGGTTTGATGGCTCATTATAATGTTTTGTTTGATTCAGGGCGATCTATTTATATGTCAATGGAAGTGGATCAATCAAATGATGATATGAATCCTATGATGGACTCACTAGAACATAAAGATGAAGAAATTGAAAACCTTGAAGTGGCATCCAACACAAACAAGGTATCTAATGCTTGTCTTCCTAGTTCGTAAACGAACATCAACAGTTTGGCTTCATTTTCGTAAGGGCAAAACCGAGAAGGAGAAAACTATGGTGATTTGCAATTATTGTGGGGCCAAGTATACGTACTCCGTTGATAATGGTACTTCCGCTATGTTGAAGCACTTGAAAAAGTGCAATAAGTATCCTCGCAACATAGATAAGAAGCAAAAAATTTTCACCCCACGTAGAGCACAAGGGATAACAATGGGGCATACTAGTACTGATAGTAGTGCAACTGTCTTATTAGCATGGGAATTTGATCAAAATCATTGTAGAAAAATGCTTGTTCGAATGATCATAACTGATGAACTACCTTTTTCGATGGTTGAGCGTGTTGGATTCCGAGATTTTATTGATCGCCATTACAACCTCTCTTTCATCACATCTCACGATTTACAGTGGCTAGAGATTCTATGAAGTTATATCTCTGTGAGAAAAAAAGTTTGAAGACTTACTTTGGCACACTTAAGTCTAGGATTGCACTCACGACCGATACATGGACTTCCATCCAGAATTTGAATTATTTATGTCTCACCGCACATTTTATTGATGACGACTGGAAATTGCACAAACGAATAATCAATTTTGTGGTGATGCCTAGTCATAAGGGCAAGGATATCGGGAAAATGATTGAGAAATGCATCTATGAGTGGGGAATAGAGAAAAAAGTGTCCACAATCACCGTGGATAATGCTAGTTCTAATGATGTTGCCATTAGTTTTTTAAAAGAAAAATTATCAAGAGATAGGCTATTGATCTTGGAAGGTGATGTTTTACACATGAGGTGCACGGCTCATATTTTAAACTTGATTGTGAAGGATGGATTGACCGAGGTACGTGATTCTATTATACGTATTCGAAACGTGGTTAAGTATGTGAGAAGTTCTCCCATGAGAGCTAAAACATTTCAAGGTTGCATTGAAAGTGCGAGGATCACTTATAAGGGTTCGGTTTGTCTTGATGTCACAACTAGGTGGAACTCTACTTATCTCATGTTGGATACTGCTTTAAAATTCAGAAAAGCTTTTGAAATGATGGAAGAAGATGATCCTTCTTTCTTAAGTGAGCTTGACTATGACACTCCTACACATGAAGATTGGGAATATGCTAGAATTCTTTCAGTATTTTTAAAGAAGTTTTATGATGCCACCAACAAGATGTCCGGGACTCTATATATCACTGCGAATGATTATTTCAATGAGATAGCAACTTTATATAAAACTTTGAAACAAGCGGAGAAGGCTTCGGATCTTAGTTTGAAAGTTATGGGTGCAAAGATGAAGGAAAAGTTTGACAAATACTATGGGAGTTTTGAAAAAGTGAATACGATGGTGTTGATCGCGGTGATATTGGATCCAAGAAGAAAGATGAGCTATGTACGGTATTGTTATAGATTAATCTATGATGATAGTGTGAAAGTTGATGAAATGTATGATAAGGTGAGAATTGCCATGGAAAGATTGTTTCATTTTTATGAAAAATCTCATTTTAATTCTTGTGATAAAAATTTGGGTATTAATATTGATAGTAGTTGGGATCCTGATAACCATGAGGAGGGTAAGAAGGATGATCTTGATTTGGTTGAGGATTTCAATTCAGACAAGGCATTTGATATCTTTCTTCGCGAGTAGAAAAAAGTGTCGGCAGGTAAGCTATCTAAGCTTGATAAGTATCTTAAAGCCGAACGTGAAGAAAGTCGTGATCTTGACCTATTGATGTGGTGGAAAACTACTGGCCAAAAGTTTGAAATCCTTTCTTTAATGGCTCAAGATATTTTATCTATTCCTGTAACAACCGTTGCTTCGGAGTCGACTTTAAGTACATCCGGTCGTGTGCTTGATGGCTTTCGAAGTTCTTTAACTCCTACAGTGGTGGAAGCTTTGATTTGTACTCAAGATTGGTTAAGAAAGGCTACCATGCCAATTAATGTTGAAGAGTGCATTGAGAATGCGGAAAGATTTGAATGGGGTAAGTCATCAATGTATCTTTTATCTTGTAATTCTTTTGTATATCTAATCAGTGAATGATCTATTTAATATTTTTTTTTTGTTAGATATAAATGATGTTCATTCGGAGCTTACCGGTAAATAGAGTTCGCAAGTTCAAGTGGAAGAAATATATGTGGTGAGATTTTTCATTAATTATTTGAGTTCAATTAAAAGTAATTCTACTTTAAAACTAATGTTGAGTTATCATATATACTTTTTGCAGGACTATTAGCAAGTTTTGGGCTCTCGGATTTGATCATATTTTGCTTGCTTGAACAAAAAATCTATTCCCCTCGGGCCATGCAACATTGAGTGATTCGGCGAGATGTATGGAGTTTGGTATTTTAATGTTGAATGTCTTTCTCTTGTGCTAATTTTGGAATTTGATTTTGTTTTTTATTCCATGGAGGGTTTGTTCTAGATTAGTTATGACTACTAATGGATGGTATTGAACAATGGCCAAACTACGTGTTGAATTTTTGTTGAGTTCGGATTCTGTTTTTCTTTTGTTTTTTGCCTTTCTAATAACATTTATGTTCATAAGAATGAAGGTGAGTGTGTGAAATATGTTTGGAAAGAAAAACTTCTTTGATATTTCAAATTTGTGTGGATCTTTAGCTTATTTTTTTGTTTCATAATAGTGCAAGGACATAGGGTATGGTGCAGAATTTTAATTTTTGTTTCCACAAAGTGGACGTTTATAATTTAATAGGGCGTCACTTTGTTGGTCACAAAGTAAATAAGAAAACTTGACCGGATCATAATCTTGTGCATTACTTTACTAGTAATTGCTATTTATTTTTTTTGTTAAATGAAATGAAAATAAGTGATGGTTCATTGGAACCGGACCGGACCGGACCGGACCGGACCGGTTGGTCGGTCCGGTTCTCAGTTCCAAGATAGCCGGTCCGGTCCACGGTCCAGAAAAGTGGGAACCGGTCCTCCCGGTCGGGTTCCCGGTTCTTGGGTGGAACCGGACCGAACCGGGAACCGATCACCCCTACCTCACATCTCTTTTCTCTCTGCAACTCTTTCTCTTCTGCTGCACTTTTCTTTTTCCAACAAAAGCTTAAAAACTTGACTTTTTCTCCACAAACCCTAAAGAAACGATGGAAAATTTTCTCTTCTGGCCTGAATTTTTAACCTTCGAATCGAGAGAAAAAAGACCCCACGATATGGCCGTATATTCAATGTGTATCTGGCCTCCTTTCCAAACCCTACACATTTAATCTATTTATAGGCCGCGAGTTAGGGTTTTAATTTTCCAAATCCATATCCACGAAAATTTCTTTTTCCAAATGTAATATTTGCTTTTGATACGATTTAGGATTGTAAGAGGATTCTTCTAAAATTTAAAATCTCGCATAAATCAATCCGTAAAATCTTTCCGAGGATATGGGCTTGGGCCAATTTACTCCCTTTGTGGGCTTAGTCCAATTCACCAAATTAATATTCCGAACCATCAATTTGAACCCATTTGTCACCGGCCCAATGTAAATGCAAATAAATGCACCTAAAACTATATGCTATGCAATTAACTATTTTTTTCAGAAATAAAATTAACCCCTAATTTTTTAATGCAATAAATGACTAAGCAGGTCGCCAAAATTTAGGTGTCAACAGCTGCCCCTCTTTGAAGGTGAGCTCGAAGAGGTTGCCTTCAAAGACAAATTGAGATCTAAATTTTGACTATGCACATGCATTGAATGATTTTTTTGTTGGAAAATGAATTCCATTTTTTAATGCAATTTATATGATGCATGAAAATACTAATGCAAATGATAGATGAACCTACATGAAATAACTTACCTTCGAGGAGGATAGAGTAATTCGAGGTAGTGGGTGTTACACAGTCCAGGACCCGTACCATTCTACGGTCGCCCGATGGCAGAAAGGAGCTGCTTTCTCAGGACCCGTACCATTCTACGGTCGCCTAATACGGCAGAAAAGTTTTGTAAGGAACTGCTTTCCCAAGACCCGTACCATTTTACGGTCGCCCAGTACGACAGAAGTGTTTTGTAAGGAAATGCTTTCTCATGACCTGTACCATTCTACGGTTGCCCAGTACGGCAGAAAGGTTTTGTCTAGGACCCGTACCCTTCTGCGGTCGCCTAAAAAGGGATTCATTTTCCAGGACCCGTACCATTCTACGGTCGCCTGAATAAGGAATAGGTGTTGTCAAGGACCCGTACCATTCTACGGTCGCCTGAATAAGGAATAGGTGTTGTCAAGGACCCGTACCATTCTACGGTCGCCTCGACAAAGAAAATTATTTTTCCAGGACCCGTACCATTCTACAGTTGTTTGAATGAGGAAATTGCTTTTCCAGGACCCGTACCATTCTACGGTCGCCTGTTAGAGCAATAAATGTTGTCTAGGACCCGTACCATTCTACGGTCGCCTAGATTGAGGTTTTGCTTGGCTAGGACCCGAATCATTCTTCGGTCGCCTAGCCTTGCAACAAAAATCATCCGACCAGGACCCAAACCATTCTTCGGTCGCCTTAATCAGATTGAATCTGGAGGAAAAATCTTTGGGGGACAACTCCATTGAGTGTCGATGAAAGGACTCTAGGCTACGAAAGCACGCTAGGTTGATAAAAGAAATCTGGGCTATGAAAGCATGCTGGGTCGATAAGAGAAATCCGGGCTACAGAAGCATGCCGGTTCGATAAAATGGACTCTGGGCTACGAAAGCACGCCAGGTCGATAAGAGAAATCCGGGATACGAAAGCACGCCGAGTCGATGAAGATGGGCCCTGGGCTACGAAAGCACACCAGGTCAATATAAAGGACACTGGGCTGCAAAAGCTCGCCAGATCAAAAAAAGGGACATCGGGCTACGGAAGCATGCCGAGTCGATGAAAATGACTCTGGACTACGAAAGCACGCCAAGTCGATATAATTGGACAACTTGACCAAGTCAAGTGTCGATGTACTTGAGAGAGAATACCTGCACAATGACAAGTATTTTAGAGTATGGTAGAGATATACTTACCTGGTGATATCTCTGATTCTTGGGGATATGTCTTTTGGAATTTAGATATCCTGTGGAGGTCCTTCACCTCATAGTGGAGGTTTCTCATCACCTAATATCATGAAACATTATGAAAGGAACTTGAATTACTTGTCAGACATGATTTAGAGCAAAAACTGATATGCATTCATCAAAGAGATAGACAATCTAAGCTATTCTAGAATGCACATTTCAAAATTCAATGAGGTTTTCATTAACTTAATCGGGGTTCATGCATAATGACCTTTGCATCACCCAAATTTCCATTGGAGAAAGTTATCATTCAAGACAATCTTCACTCATAACATGGATTTCCTAAGAATACCAAATGAGAGACCTTCAGTTAGAAAGGACTTTCACTCGCTCTCATTTAGAGGCTATTTTATGAGAATCACTCAATCTCACTATCATCATACCAACAAGGGTCTGAGTATTCTCGCAAGTGGTACAACCTTATCAATCTGAGAGGTCTTTAACAAGGACCATAATGTGGGCTTGGTCAATGGCTTAACAAATGGGACTCTTTGAGTCAAGGCTATTGAAAAAAACAATTATGTATTCATCTTCGGGTTTACAAGTCAAGAACCCTACAAAATGAGAAAGAAATAATCTTGCTCGCACTCCTTTGAGCGATGCTTATGACATGTGAATCCATACGCTAATTCAAGTGCCCTAATCAGAAGAGACTTTACAAGGGATGTAATGTAGGCTGGGTTCATGGGTTGAGAAATGAAAGGATCATCAGGCTCAAAATATGTGTGAATGGTGAGAGTTGGTGATCATCTTGGCATTGCCACCAGTTTTCTTTTTCATCATCGGAGATTGTCTTCATGAAATGCCCCATTGATTGTAAAAACTCAACTTTTGAGTTCTTTGAGTATTGCTCCATCAAGATTCAATTTTTGCAATTGACAATCACCTATCTTGACTCTCTTTTTTCATCTATGGGCATTGGCCTTGCTTTTACCAGGCACACCGCTTTTCATGCCCCCAGTTCCTATTCATTTTTTTTTCACTTTTTTTTCATGGGCATTGGCCTTGCTTTTACCAGGCACACTGCTTTTTATGCCCCTCAGTTCTATTTTGAATTCAATTCTTGCGCACAATGCATGCATCAAGCAATTGCACTTTGAATGACACTCGAACTTTTCAAGAGTCTTCATCTGCCTTTTTGCCTTGCCCCAGTGTGGGGATGATCACCAATTGGGTTTAAAGAAATGAAAAATTGCAGGCTCAAATGGGCTATGCAAAGGATATAAGTATGTAGGATAGAGAAAGAAATGCTCTTCGTCATCCTAAGGCACTTAAATTACCACATGAATTCAATGTAATAGCATGACAAGAAGATTGATGCAAGTGAGAGCAAGAAAATTTCAATCCATTTTCTCCACCTTATGGTATCGTCTTACCCTCCAATTTGCCCCGATGTGGGGTGGTTCTTGACAGGGATAATTTGAAAAAATATCCACAAGTGTATAAGGCTCAAAGTGGTTAAGCAATTGATCACCTGTTGTGTTTGGGATTGAGAAATAAATTGCCCCTCATCATTTCAATTGTCGTACCTTTTGCGAGAGAACTCTTTACCTTGCGGATATGGAACTTCCTACACTCATCTCACAAGTGTATAAGTAGGGGACTGTGTATAGGATAAGGCTTGCCTTTCATCATACTGACACGTTGTTGACACCTAGATTTTGACGGTCCGTTTAGTCATTTATCGCATTAAAATTAGGGTTTAATCAATAATTAATTAATTGCATAGCATTTAGTTGTAGGTGCATTTATTTTTTATTTGCATTTACTGGACCGGTGGTGGATGGGTTGAATCGGTGGTTTTGAATTTTAAATTAATAGGCCGGGCTAGGCCCATGAAAGGATAAAATTAACCCAAGCCCGTCGTTGTTGTTTAATTGATTATCTTGTGAAAATTTAAGATTTGATGCGATATTATGATGATTTTTGGAAATTTAAAAATCGCACTGTAATCTTAAAGTTGGGAATATTAAGGAGGATAAGGAATATTCTAAAATATTTTGTTGCGGATGGATATCTCGAAAGATTTTAGAATTGGATAATGGAGTTTTATCTAAAGTGAATTATTTGGAAAATCTTCACAAAAAAATTCCAATTTATCTTCAATTGCTGAGTCAACATATAAAATCTTCAATGGTCGAGCGAGTCAGCTTGGAAGATTTTAATAGATGATTTCAATGGCCGAGTGAGTCGGCATACACGATAATCTCGAAAGATGATCTTCAGCGATTGAGTTGTTATGCAAATCTTCGTAGGTTGAGCAGACTAAGTTTCCACTCTATAAATAGGGGTGGCCTTCTCTTCGTCCGGGAGGAAGCTTCTGTTAAAAAAATTCAGAAAAAGTGAAAGGGGAGAGAAGCCATCCGTGGAGGTTAAAAGGAAAGAAAAGAAAAAAAGCAAAAAGGTTCTGCAGAAAAGCTAAGGAAAAGGGAGAGTGACGTGAGAGAGAGAGAGAGAAAAAGTAAAGGGGTGATTTGACCCCTACTGTTCATCATCTTCCCCAAATCGCTGCCCCTCCTCTGCGACTTCCATCCGCGAGGCTTCCGCCACCGTGCCGCGCCGAGCCTTGCCCCTGGCCCGGCGACCCGAAGCTCGACGCTCCACCCTCCGCGAGTAGGCCCGAGCCGTGCCGCAGCCGAGCCTCGCCCCGCGCCGACGTGGCCGCCGGTCTCCGTCTGCAACCCTCGACGACCCGCGCCCGCTGCGCCGGAGCCCCACTCACCCGCGCCGCCTCTCCGCCGCGCCGCTTGTCTCTGTTGCCCCTGTCCTTGTTTGCACGACGCTGTGCCGCATCCGTCGCCACCCTCATCGCTCCACTTGACGACCTCTGCAATCGAGAGGCGTTGCCCCCGTGAAGCCGCTCGTGCCCTCTGCTCTAGCCCGACTTCAATCCGAAGCTCCACCTGCAGTGCCCAACGCCTAAGCCTACCGGATCCGCACCGCCGCGCCTCCCTCTCGCCGCGCCCGCACCATCGCCGATCAACCTCACTCGCGACCGCCTCGCTCGAAGCCCCACCGGACGCTGAGCCGACGCCCTTGCAGCAACCCGCGAAGCTGCTTCGCCTCGACGTGTTTCGCCGCCCCAACCCACCTGCCTTGCCTCGCCGGCGACTTCTCACCGGACCGGCCACCACGTGCTGCCTTGCTCGGAAGAAAAGGAAAAACAACAGAAAAAGCAAAATCTATTAGGTTGTTCATTTATTTTACTTTATTTTGTTTATATTCTTTAGTTATTTACTTAATTGGATCCCAATGTTCACTTTATGAATCTTGTAGGCATTATCCGCATAAGTTATCCCTAAACTTATTGTAATTATTAATTTGACCCGTAAGATGTCGGGTTATTTTTTTTAATTACATTAATTTTTGGGGTTTGTTGATAGTTTTTTAAGTACTAAATCAATATAATTATTAATTTGATCCGTAAGAATTCGGATCAGATTTTTAGTTATTTTGAACCGTTTGTCGTGATAATTAGGGTTAGGATAATCATTAATTTAACCTGTGAGACAACAGAGGTTATTTTTCGATTATTTTGATCATTTATATGATTGCATATCTTGATTGTTTAGATTTATTGTTTAGTTGATTTAGAGAATCACTAAAAAATCTAAAAAAATATAAGAAAAACAACAACAAAAAATGCATTCATTTAGGTTGTTAGTTTTATCATTATTTGAATTGCATATGAAATTTTGATTTCGAAATTAATATAAAAACTAAAAAATCATCATCCATATATCATGTTGAATTAGGGTATTCTTTGCACGTCATTGCATGTTAGGATTGAATGTTTATCAATTATAGGTAGATAATCTCTCCTAGATAAATTGCATGTTTTGTTAAGAAAATAAAAATGTCCATGTCATATGGAATTAAGTCCATGAAATGCACGTCATTTTAGTGATTATTGTTAGGTTCATTTCTAATTAGAACTTCCTCGTCATTAGACTAAATCATTTAATAAATGTCGCATGATATATAACTCGCGTGCTAAATTATATGCGGCATGTCATCTTAGTTTAAATAATTTTGTATGTCATTGCATCGCATTGCATGTCATTAGAATTAGGCCATTTAGATTGCATTTAATTATTGCATTTCTTCATGTCATATAGTTTAGGTCATGCTGCCATGTCATATTAGATTATTAACATGCATTGCATAAGTCATGATTTTCATTAAATAAAGTGAAAACAAAAATTGAAATTGCGTGTTAATTATAAATCATATCTAGGGCTGCTGATGTGAATTCTGATTTAACAATACAGATGCTTTCGTTGCTCCTAGGTATGTTTTGCAATATTTAATTGCTTTCTTGAGTGTTAAATTGGTGGTATGCGCACATGTATGATCACCTCACATGTTAGGAAGTTAAATTAAAATCAATTCAATTGCCAAACATTTTTTTGAAAATAAAAGAACGGTACCGAAAGGGCATTAAAAAAATCTAATGTAATCAAGTCCCCGTACCCTTAGTCTCTGGTTCGTAGGAGTAAAGTAATTCTCTCATTATTTTACTTAGGTGTCTAATCGACCTACCATAAACTGATTAGTGGCGACTCCTAAATAAAATCAATTTGCATGTTAAAAATTCAAACCTAAGTCGCGAATTGGTATAGGCTTGGGAGAGCCCGAGTTAAGTTTAGGCTTAACAATCCATTAGCTAAAACCTAGGTGGTTCACACCCGGAAAAAATTGGTCGCGACACACGTCTCATTCAATATTCTTAAGCATTGATGTCACTCCATTAAATTGTCTATCTTGACAAATCTCCACATGAAATTGGTGAGCTAAATCAATGTGAAAATTCTCTTTTCAAAAGTGTCTAGCAACTTTAAGCATGAAAAGTATTTGTGACTTCAAACAAACAATTTATTACACTAAAAAAAATGCTCTCATAAGTATGAAAAACATGATTTCAAGCATCCATTCAAGGAATTGTCCCACAAAGGGACTGTCTTAGCAATGGGTGTCCTTGGATTGCCCCTATTGAAAGGGAACAAACACACAAATTGATCAATCGAGGATGAAAATTCGATCTTTGATTTGATGAAATCTTGCTTTTGCCCCTGCACAAAACAACGTGCATGAATTGGATACTATGCAACATCAAAGTAAATTCAAATTGCACAACCATTTTGGCTCAAATCGAGATTTTGTCTTAGTCATGCCACTACTAGTGTGACATCCTGAAATTCGACCCCGTTTCGATAAAGTGAAATGGGCATTTCGTCGACGTGCCTATGGCTCTTTTTCTCTGAGCTGATCACTCATGAGTTAAGGGATGTATCAGCTGTAAAATCCCTAAAAGCTACCTAATTGGTTGGATTGAGCTAAATTCACGTATGATTGATTTTTAACCACGAAATTGAACTCGATTCCGGGAATCGAATTTTAAGCGCGTCATAATTCTTATTTTTAGGATCATGTCTCATCGCTCGTCAATTTATTGACGGGTCCGAAATTTCAATAAAGAAATTATCGGAAGAAAATTTGAAGCCCGAAAGGAAATAGATTGAGAAAGAGAAAAGAAAAGAAAATAAGAATAAGTGTTATTTTTATTTTATTTTTCTCTCTCTCCCTCTCTCTTTTTCTCTCTTTTCTTTCTCTCTCCTCTCTCCTCTCCCCTTCCCCTCGTGCGAATTCCCCACCGCCTATTCTCTCTCTCTTCCCTTTTGACCGGTCAATGCATATCCTCTCCTCTCTCTTCTTCCTTCTCGCGCACGACAGAACCAACTTCTTCTTCTCCTTCTTTCTTCGTGAGCGAACCAAAACCAGAAGCTGCAGCTCGCCGAGAGCTGTCACCACCCGTCCCGCCGCCGCTCGCACGCCCACGACAGCCGCCCGCCCGTGCGCCCGCCGTCGTCCCGCCGTCCGCGCGCGCCTGGCGTTCCTCCCCGTGCGATCCAGCTCTGCTCAGCTCGGTTCCGCCCTTGTCCGGCCATCTCCGGCCACCGCCCAACCCCGCCGGACCTCCCCCGCGTTCCCCTCGCCCTCCGCCGGCTTCCCCTCGCCGCCCTAGCCGCCGGAGCAGCCCCGATCAGGCCTGTCCAGCAAACTCACGGAGTGGGTTTCAGCATCTTCGGGCCTGCTTTTGGGCTGTTTCCCGGCCCCGAACCCGAGCCGTGCTTTGGGAACAATCGTTCCTCGCGTCGCCGCCGACGGATTGATCTGATTTGCGGGCGATTTGGTGAGTAATCTCACTAATCCTGGATTAGTGGCTAATTATGCTTTAAGCTGGTTTAGATTTAATTAATTATGTTTAGGTTGTTAGATTAGAATAAATTAGCAATTATTAATCAATTGTGATGTGATTTAGATAAATTGATTGTGCAATTAACAAGTAGACGTGGTCTACTAATTATTGGAAGTGCTTCGGGATTTTTCCCGACCCTTAGTGGGCTCCAATTAGGCTTTTCGGGCCTAAGTGGATTTTTTAGTATTTAAATATTAATTTTCGGAATTAAATTAAATAATTATTTATTTTCCGAAAATTCAACTGAGATAGCTCGGGACCGGAATATTATGCTGATGACCGTGGTGAAGTCCGTTTATTTAATCGGGCTTTATTTTGAGCTAAATTGAATTTCAATATTAATTATTTAATTTTCGAAATTAATTATTTATTTATTTATTTTTCGGAAATTAAGATTTTGATGGACGACGACCGAAATCTCGTGCTGATCGTCGTGGCGCAGTTCGTTTATTTGTTTGAGCTCTACGTTGCATGGAATTAAATAAATTGTGATGTTTTAGGGATTTACCCTAAATTGATTTGGAATTGATTGAGATTGAATGATTGATTGGTAAATGGCTGAGTATGTTTGTTTAGCATTTATAATGCTTTGATTGAGTTGTAAAGTGGATGGAGTTATGAGAGAATTGGAAATACTCAGGAATTGAACCAATCAGACACAGTGTATGGACCTACGTGGTTCGGTGATTGGGATATCACTGGCGAAAATGGCGCCTTAAAGAACGCACGTAACGGTCTAGTACTCATATTGTTATAGGCATGTATGGTTCGGTGATTAAGGACATCACTGGCGAAACGGCGCCTTAAAGAACGCATACACTTGTCTATTAAATACATTGTTGTAGGCATGTGTGATTCGGTGATTATGGAACTCACTGGAAAACGGCGCCTTAAAGAACGCACACAATTGTCTATTGAGTACATGGTTATAGGCATGCGTGGTTCAGTGATTAAGGGAATCACTAGTGAAAACGGCGCCTTAAAGAACGCACGCAATTGTCTATTGATCAAATCATTGTAGGCATGTGTGGTTCGATGATTTAGGATATCACTGGCGAAAACGGCGCCTTAAAGAACGCACACGATTGTCTAGTGGATACGTCACCTTGGCGAGTTGACGCCCGAGAGCATTGATGTGGCTCGTGACCGAGTACTCGATGAAAGAATATATGGTGTGGGATCAATGACCTAGAATGGTCCGTCTGACATGTAATCGACTAGGTCGATTGATCATTGCTTTAATTTGATGTTGTGAATTGATTGACTGAATGGAAATGACCGTGAGTGGTCTTATTGGCATATAATCGACTAGGTCGATTTGATCGATGCTTCGATCGGTGATATGATTGCTTGAGTGCCTATTATGAATTGTACTGACTTGCAGGTGGGATCGGAGGCCAAGGTAAGTCCTCTGCCCTGTGCGTGTTTAGGCAGCCTTTAGTATATTGGTTTACTAATCGGGTTTAGTGGGGTAGAACTCGCTGAGACGTAGTCTCATCCCGTTTGGGGAAACCATTTCAGGACCCCGCTGAAGAGCTGAGGAAGAGGAGTCCGAGAAGGAGAACTCGGAGGTGAGATCTGAAGAAAATGATTTTTGGAATAAGAAGACAATTCTGAGAGGGGCCTTGAGTACGGCCTAGTTCATCTAAGTTTCTGTCTTCTTTTGAGATCTCCGTTTTGATGTGAATAGTTATGAAAGGGTTTGTGGTTTGTATAAAAGTTTGGTTATAAATTTCAATATGAAAAATATGGCCCTGCTTTTCTATCCCATCGTTTTTATTGTCAGGGGGATTCTAACCGCTTCCGCATGTGCTAAAAAAATTGAAAGGGTCGGCGATACATTGTCCTGGGATATCGCATTATAAAATCGACCAAGTGAGACGGATGTGTGCGTGCCTGAGGATCGGGGCGTGACAACTAGAATCTGTAGTGCCCCCAATTCATCATCTGCAAGGAAAAGAACAAGGCGTCATCTCCCAAAATTATTTATGTTCAAAGACGAGATGTACCTCTTTCACCATAGATGGATGATTTTCTTTTAACTTGCCCCTCATTTAATGGGCAAGAATGAAAATTCCGTCAAGCACGGAAATGGAACACACTTTGTTTGGCTCTTCAAGATGGATATTTCAAGTAGTAACGAGATGTGACCGACGTTAACTCTTTAGAAACTTGTTGAGTAAGAGTTGAACCAATTGCAACTTGATGTGCCTTTTTCAGATGCTTTCTTATCGGGTCAAGAAAGTAATGCTCATGAATCATGTGTACTTGAATTCTTCACCCTCCTTGATCTTGTGATACGAACCCCTCGATCAGATATTCTTCCATCTAGATGTGTCGCTACCCTCTTCATGATGGCATCAAATTCGACTACCTCATAAAAATGAGAAGATTCAAAAGGTCTTCTTGGCTCTCTTCTTGGAGTCGCAATTTCTCACTAAAGATAGATTGCAGCATTTTTGCTTGACGAGATAAGCTCTTTTTGATCCGTCATTTTAACTCTCGATCGTGAACGGATGGGTGAGCGGGATCGTTCCATAATCACCTAATTCAAATGAACGGGAACATGTAAGCATGAGGGTAAATAGAAAGTCGATCCATGACAATGATCTAATCAATTTTTCCTTTTTTTTTTCATTTATTCATGAAAAGTTCTTACAAGAAGGGCATATCCTAAAAATGGACTAGGAAAATAAAGATAGACACCCTAACAAGACCAAATTTCCTAAACATTAATTGAAAACAAATTCTCCAAAGCTTCTTTTTTGGCAAATGATTCATTGCATAGCAATTTCCTCATTTCATTTCTAATTGACAAATGAATTAGATCAAACGACTAATCTAGATTGTCATGGATGGACCAAAAGTAAATTGCATAGTATAGGGATAGAAGACTTACTTCGCCAAGAAAAATTAATGGCAATCACATAGACATATGCATGGTAAGTGGCTCGATTTCTACTCTATAAGGCTTATCAAAGTGGAGCCACAAGGATGATCGGACTAGCCACGAGCTTGTGGACTATGTCGGGTCCTCATGACTCCGGCTTGGTCAAAGAGCCAACCCGGGTCGCGAGCATGCGAACCGAGGTGGGTACTCTTGACACCATGAAAGAAACTTCGGGATTGAGATGGGCGACTCATACCGCGAGCATGCGGTCGGAGTGGCTAACATCTCAATACCATCCTAGATGATCCTATGCGGCCCAGGTCCGGCGGCAGGTTGTGTGTGCAAAGTGTAGTGATAAATGCAAGGCATGCATGACAATTTATATCAAGCAACACTTCATATATGAAAGTAAACCATACATTCCTACACCTCCCTGCATAACAAAGGTTAGCAAACACTTCCCCTTATACCTCCCAATTTGCAAGAACATTTAACACCTAAATGTTAGGAACGTACCTGGAATCCTCGCTGCCAAACAAAAGCATTTTTTCAAAAAAGAAAATTGGCCTAAGTCCACTAAGAATTTCAACTCAGGTCCCCAGCGGAGTCGCCAAGCTGTCGCGACCAATTTTTTTCGGGGTGTGAACCACCTAGGGTTTGGCTAATGGATTGTTAAACATAAACTTAACTCGGGCTCTCCCAAGCCCATTCCAATTCGCGACTTAGATTCGAGTTCTTAACATGCAATTGATTTTCAATTAGGAGTCGCCACTAATCTATTTTTGGTGGGTCGATTAGAAACCCAAGTAAAGTAATGGGAGATTTACTTTACTCCTACGAACCAGAGATTATGGGTACAGGGACTTGGTTACACTAGATTTCTCTAATGCCCTTTCGGTACATTTATCTTTTATTTTGAAAAATTGTTTGGCAAGCAACTTGAATTGATTTTAATTCCTTAACATGTGAGAGGTAACCATGCAGGTGCGCAAACCACCAATTTAACACTCAAGAAAGCAAATGAATAAATTGCAGGACTTACCTCATAATAACGAAAGCATCTGCGTTGTTAGTTTAGAATTCACATCAGCAGTCCTCAATATGATTTCTAATTAACACGCAATTTTTGTTTTGTTTTCACTTAATTAATGAAAATCATGCAATATGCAATGCATGCCACTAATTTAACATGAAATGATATGACATGTCAACATGACTTAGCTATATGACCTAAGCAATATGACATAACTAAGCATGTAGTCTATCCTAAGCATAAGATGATTTATTCTAAATAATTTTTTTATTTTCCATGAGATTCGAAATTAAAGAAATGCAACACTTAAATATGAAATCTAAATTAATCTAATGACCTAATTCTAATGACGGGCAATTTCTAATGAAATGCATCTAACAAAAATCACTAAATGACGTGCATTGTATGAAACTAATCCTATATGACGTGCACATGATTTTTATTTTCCTAATAAGCATGCAATCTATTTAGGAGAAATTATCTAAACCTATAACATGCAATCTTAACATGCAATGACGTGCAAAGAATGCCCTAATTCTACATGACATATGCATAATGACTTTTTTTTTTGTGTTTTTCCTTTTTTTCCCTTTTTTTTAATTTCGAAATTAATAATTGTCAAATAATTAAACATGCAATCCAAGTTTTAAAGAAAACTAGCAACCTAAATTAATTTATTTGATTTTTTTTTTTTTTTTTGAAAATTCGAAATAAAATACCTATTATGAGCATGCAAACCCTAAATCAAGTCATAATGATACCCAAATCGACGAACCATATCTCGCGCATGAGATCGGGTTGACCAATTTCATATAAATCACGAATCGAATCTTGAGCGGGAGATCAGATTGGCAATTTTTTTAAGTAATTGCGAGTCGGATTTCGAGCTTGAAAATCGGACTGACAATCACTAATTTCAACGCAGTTTCATATCATGGAATTTCAATTTCACATTAAAGGAATAATTACACTAAAAAGATAAAATAAAATAGCAAAAATAATAAAACAAAAATAAAATAAAGAAAATACCTAAATTTTCTTTTACTTTTCTTTTTTTCTTTTCTTTTTTTCCCGAATAAGATAAAGAGAAAAATAAAGCTGGTGGTAGGGGTGTCAAGAACCGAACCGAAAACCGAACCGAACCGAACCGAAAAAATCGATTTTTTCGGTTCGGTTCGGTTTTCGGTTCGGTTCCCATTAAAAACCGAAATATCTTTTATCGGTTCAGTTTTTATCGGTTAACCGAAACGAACCGAACCATAAACCGATAAAATCTCTTTTATTGGTTCGGTTTATTCTCTCCTGTCCCGTCGGTCCCGACTCTAGGTTTTATTCTGTCTCGACTCTGGCCCTCTCCTCTCGTCTCGTGTCTCCTCTTGGTCGGCTTGGAGGTGCAACGGCGACGGCGGCAGGGACAACGACTGCAACGGCGACGGCGGTAGGGACGACGATAGCCATATAAAAGCCCCTCGCCACCTCCCTGTTCAAGTTGTCCACCTCCAATTCCTACTCCAGTCGCCGCCGCTTCCTCGCCCTCTTCCTCTCCTTCTCTCTCTCGAGCCATCGAAGGTACCTCCTCTCTTTTGAGTTCACCTCTTCTCATCCATCGCTTCCTGCGATCGTGGGTCGTCGTACTTGAGGTTCCGGTTTTTGCTCTTGCATCTCTAGCTCGATGTGCCCGGCTTTGTTTGGTAGTTTTCGGTTTGCCTGTTTCGGTTTTGCTGATGCTTGGACTTCGAAAGATGCGATTTTTTTTGTGCGGATTGACGTCCTTGTGGTTTGCGAATGGTGTCGGATCTCCGGTCGGTGGTGTTGGCGTCTCTGATCTTGTAGTTGAAGGGACAAAATTACACTGGGTCGGATCTTATTTTCGTAGGGAAGCATGGCGTTGGTTGGAATTGAGCTTGTTGATGGACTAAAGGGTCCTTTCTTTTTCACGCTTTGAAGGAGATTAGATGGTCGGAGAGGAAAGATGTGAAGTGTCTGCCCGTTTGTCTCCGAAGTTGGGAGGAAGCGATTTGTGGGCTCGAGGGAATTATTTAGTTGTTTTGTAGTAGCATCAGTTTGCTTCCTCTTTTTTGCCTAAATGGAAGGAAGTATTTCTCATAGATCAGTTCTGTTCACTTTAATCCAAGTCTTTCGAAGCATGATTGGTTGGGTGGAGTCTGGCGAACGGAAGGTAAGCCGTCCCGAAAAAAAAAAAAAAAAATCGAAAAAATCGAAAACCGAAACCCAAAATTTGAAAACCGAAAACCGAACCAAACAGTTCGGTTCGGTTTGGTTCGGGGCTTATTCGGTTCGGTTCAGAAATTTTCTCTAACGGTTCGGTTCCGTTTACACCCCTAGCTGGTGGGTCCGGCGAGGGGAAGTCTCCAGCTAGGGTTCCGGCGAGGGGTGTCCTGCGGGGCGCCGGATCTGGTGGGGTCGGGACTCCGAGCGGCAGGGATCGGTGGGAACGAGGCAACGCGGGCGAAGCACGGGGTCACGGGCAGGGAGACCTCGAGCGCGGGCAGAGGCGAAGGCGGCGTCGGGGCGGCACAGCGAGACCGGCGGGCGGCGTCGCGGGCGGAGCAGGGGCTTCGACGCGTTTCGGCGAGGCAACGTCGGATCCGGGTCGGCTGCTGTGGGCAGGGGTGCGGCTGCAGAGGTGTAGTGACTGGTGCATCGGCGGCTTCGAGCAGCAGGGGACGCTGGGGCGGCTTCGCAGGTGGCGGTGCGGCGTCACGGCAAGGCTTGGCGTGGGCGTCGGGGCGGCGCAGGCTTCGGTGACCTGCGAAGCAGCAGCCGGCGTTGCTTGGCTGCTGGGTCGAAGGGGTGCAGACAACGGGCTGAGAGACAGCAGCGGCGGCGCGGTGAACGACTCGGATCTATTCGCGTCGGGGTACTACTGCACGGCGGTGGCTTCGTCAGATCGTGGAGCAACGGTGCGAGGAGACTCGGATCTGCAGGCGCGGTGGTCTTCGGCTGAGGCGGAACGCGGCGAGACCAGAGGGAGCGGTGGCAGCGTCGGGGAAAGGCAGCGGCGTCGTGAGCGGCGCTGGGTCGCGGCTTCACGAGGGGAAGGTAGCTGGGCGTCGGGGCACAGACTCCTGTGGATCGTCGCTCTGGTGGCGCAAATCAGCAGCTGCGGAGGCGAACCGGTGGCGGAGGATCGGGTCGCGGCTGCTGTCGCGATGGAGCAGGGGAGGCTCGTGGGTCGCCGACGCGGGTGATGCCGGCGCAGTCGAGGGCTGGTTCTCGGGCGGAAGGAGCGGTGGCCGGCTGCCGGAGGAAGAAGATGAACAGCACCTGCTTTTTTTTTCTTTTTATTCTTTTTTTCTTTTGCACTCACCTGTCCCCTCACATCTCTTTTCTCTCTGCAACTCTTTCTCTTCTGCTGCACTTTTTCTTTTTCCAACAAAAGCTTAAAAACTTGACTTTTTCTCCACAAACCCTAAAGAAACGATGGAAAATTTTCTCTTCTGGCCTGAATTTTTAACCTTCAAATCGAGAGAAAAAAGACCCCACGATATGGCCGTATATTCAATGTGTATCTGGCCTCCTTTCCAAACCCTACGCATTTAATCTATTTATAGGCCGCGAGTTAGGGTTTTAATTTTTCCAAATCCATATCAACGAAAATTTCTTTTTCCAAATGTAATATTTGCTTTTGATACGATTTAGGATTGTAAGAGGATTTTTCTAAAATTTAAAATCTCGCATAAATCAATCCGTAAAATCTTTCGAGGATATGGGCGCCAATTTACTCCCTTTGTGGCTTAATCCAATTCACCAAATTAATATTCCGAACCATCAATTTGAACCCATTTGTCACCGCCCAATGTAAATGCAAATAAATGCACCTAAAACTATATGCTATGCAATTAACTATTTTTTCAGAAATAAAATTAACCCCTAATTTTTTAATGCAATAAATGACTAAGCAGGTCGCCAAAATTTAGGTGTCAATAGCCTCTTAACCTAAAGTCCATGGCATTTGTGCAAAAGCATTTCTCAGAAGCTCTCCCAAACGCGTCCTTAGTCATAATTGAATTTGGAAGGCTCTTTAGGCGTAAGTTAAACATTGGACCCATCCCATATCGTCCCACAGTGAAAATCGTATATTTGTGCTGCATCGGTTCGAAAATTAAAATTTCAAAAAATGAGACAAGGGGGAGGACGAAAGGATGACATTAGTGTATTGTTTCTTCTTGCACGATTATTAATTGATTGATCTCACCTGAGAATCGAAACAGATTGCTACTTCCAAATGTCCTTCTGCGGACATCCTATGACCAGCTATATCTAATTGGTATTCGGGCTTGGGCCATCATTTGGCCTACGTTATATTTTTATAAGTCAACGGCTTATCATTTCTTAGCGGTCAATATATGAAGAAAAAAGAGCTAGATAGAGAAAAAGGGATAAACAAGAGAAGATTACGGATTAGCGTATGGAACTAATACAGTAAATTATTGGTCAAAATGGCGAAAACTGTGTAAATATGTCACATGAATTTATCTTCTCGTATCATGTATATGGTTAAAACAAGAGCCGAGAGAATGCTTGCTCCAATGCTTAACATTTAACACTTAATTTGCCTCTATGACACATGATAAGTTGCGGCATGTAATTGTGCCACATGGCTCGGGTTCAATCAATTAGGATTGGCTTAGTGATCTGTCTCACTAAGCCTTCTATCGCTTATTGAATTTGAATTGAAAAATGGATAAAAATGTATATTCAAATGTATTCTCGAATATCTATAACTAATAAAAATATGCGCCTCTTCTTAAATTGGAAATTTTGACTCCGTGGGTCTATTTGAGGGACCGGTCACTGAGGCCGGCCACTTTTTTTCCTTGCCTAACTTTTTTTATCCTGTAGAATCATTCAAACCTCATTTATGGCCTGCGTTTTATCATCATGGCAAAAGGTGGTCCAGGACAATTTTTCAAGATCAAGATGTGAACACAATGAATTATATGAGAGAAAGAGATGAATAGTGTCAGGAGTTGAGTGAGGCAAGTATCTAGGAGGGCTAGATTTCGAGGATGAGAGAGGCGAAAATGAAACATTGACGGAAGAAAGCAGGAGTGAGACGAAGATGAGACATGGAGGAGAGGGGAGTATTGAGCGAGAGAGTCAAGAGAAGAATTGTAGTCTTGAAACAAAACGAAAAGATATATAGATTGTTGAAATGTACATGTAAGTTATTTAAAAAAAAAATTTCGTACCAAAGAATTGATGTGATTTGAAGTAAACACTATATCTAGTTGGCCCATAACTCATTGATTCAAACTTTTAAATGAATGTGGATTCATTCAGTTGGATATGTTGATAAGTTCGAACTTAAACTATTTCCAAGCAATCTCCTTTAGCAAAAGTTATTGAGCTTTTAAATAGCTAGTGAAAAAAGAAGCCAAATCGGCGAGAGATGTGCACGCGAGTTGGACGAGTTGAATTTAAGTTTTTCTTAGTTGTCATATATTCTAGAGAAGTTGGGGCCGGATGTTGAAGAATTTACTAGAGTGAAAATAAGAACCGAATTAATTTGCCCTATCTAAATGAAATTGAAACGTGGGCCTTATCATATGGGCTCGAAAACTCTCTCCCGCAGGCCGTGCCGAAGACCAAATTGGGCCGGCATAAAACAGACAGGGCCCATTTTCTCGACCGAGCCCCGTCCCATCCGAAGACAGGCCCGGCGAACCCGCGACCGCGAACGAAGCCTCGTGATCTGGGAACAAGCCGAGCCTTCTAGTCTGACTGGGACCCAGACGCGGGATTTGAAAAAAGGGAAAAATCGGGGCCGTCGATACGCGGGCCCCACCAATCGACCCCACGTAGATCCGGGCGCGGACGATGGAGTTTCGGCCGGAACAAGGAGGGTGGGGGGGCCACCGTCGTCCCATTTCCATTTCCCCCACTTCGCACTCCGTCTGCCAGGTCGAGAAGAGGCGGGAAAGAGAAACGCAAAGAGAGGGAAGGAAGGAAGGAAGGAAGGAGAAGGAGATGAAGGAGAGAGGGAAGGGGGCGGGGAGATCGGTGGACGAGAGGTACAGGCAGTGGAAGTCGCTCGTCCCCGTCCTCTACGACTGGCTCGCCAACCACAACCTCGTCTGGCCCTCCCTCTCCTGCAGGTTCTCGCTCCTCTCTTTCTCTCTCTCCTAGGGTTTCTCGGCCGCTTCTCGTGCGCTGTCTTTCTCTCTCTTTCTTAGCTCCTCTCGTTTCGCATTGCCGCCGAGGGAGTGTAGATGGTGCCTTGTTTTTTACCCTGAGCCACTTGGAATTCCTTCCCAACCTCACGTGGCTTCTGGTTGTGACCTAAGCGTAGACACGTGCGCATTGGTCCGTTTTTATTCTTTTTTTTTTTATAGGAGGAGATGGTTGTGAGGTTTTTTTTAACCCAATGATGGCGACCGGCGAGTGACGACTACGTCTCGGAGTCGTTGAGTGGGGTTAGGCTGTACGCGTCATTTTTGAGCCGTTGCAGCTGGGTTCTGTGCTTAGTCTCGTCGAAGATCCGAGCGTTTTCGGTTCTTTCCGTTTTCCGCGTCGTCTCGGGTCCAATCTCTTTGAAGCAGATGTTTTTCTTTTACCCGTGAGATATGTGTTTATTCGGCATTCGGAAGCGAGGAGATATCTAATGCGAATCGTGGTGGCGCTGAATTGAGCCCCGTGTGTGATCTATCCGTACGTGAATTTTAGTAGCTACATCGAAGGATTCGTGAGAGCCGAGAGAAAAATGTAAAGCAGGACTTTGGGTAGTGTGATTGCCGGGTCATGTTTTTGAAATCTGATTAGTTTTCACCTGTAGCAACCTTTTCAATGGTGGTGACTGATTAATACGGTTGGTCATTGGAGCCTGTAATTTTCCCCTGTTGTTGTCCACCAGTGTGTTCAATGCTGCATATCGATCATAAAGTATACTGCCTCGGTTGTTAACTGTTCAAATCTCATCTCTAGAAGCTATCCCCAAGTGCTCTCGTGGTTATCAAACGTGTGTTTTTCGTTCTATTTTTATTTTATTTTATTGGAACATGTTATTCATGATAAAGTGGTTGTGCTCATCTCTGTATTACTGTTTGTATGGATAACAGTGTTTTGTCATATCATATCTGTGCTGCTCATACGCTGTTGCTTTTCTAGGGTTGAAGAATGCTCAGGTTTATGGTTAAGTAACCAAACACAATCTGACTGAGCAGCTTCTGTATGCACCAGGCCACTGATTAAGCGCATACCAACGTCAGTACTTTGGGATTATTTCGCATACATGGCCGTCGATAGTATTCCTGGAAATCAAATATGGGAAAGATAGCTATTTCTCTTCATCACTCCCATCCGCTGCTACAAGTACATCGCCATAAATATAGAACTGTTAGAATTTAAATGTGCGCGTGCAGAAGTATGGTTTTGGTATTGATGATAGTTTTTGATTAGTGATGTTGTGTGCAAGTGTATGATATAATTTGTAGTGGATGGACAAGGGATAAACTAGGATAATTGAAGGACAAAGAACATGGGATATGGGAAATAGTTTCATTAGTTAGATAAAATAATTTTACAATAGTTGAAGGAGGTGTTGGTGAGGGAGCTACATGATATGATTAGCTCCCTCCCAAAACATGGAGCACTTGCTCCTTTATATAAGCTGCCAAGGTCGGTGGAGGAAGTCTCTATACTTCTCTACAAATAGCTACTATTATTTTATAGTAACATAAGATGGAGTATTTTAGAACACACAAGAGATGGCAGCTTGTAGACTCTTCTAGAATTTTTCTTGAATTTTCTAGCTCAAATCTATATTGAAGTTTCTAGAATTGGATCACAAATTCCAACATCCCCTGATCCAATTTCGGGATACTCCGAACTTGTGTTATAAAGCCTCGGACGTACCTTGAAATTTCTCTTGTAATTTGTCTCATGTCTTTTATTCCTTATTCGTTCCATGATCCCTTGTATTCTCTTATCGAAACACTTGCACTTGTCTCGAATGTGCATGTTTTTTCTTCAACGATGTCCCATACGTCTTGGGCCATCAAAATGCTCTTAGTAGTAGTTGTTAGCTCGGGCTCTGGTTCTGGCTCTCGTAGGCTCTGGCTCTGGCTCTGGCTCTGGCTTTGGTTTTGGCTCTGGCTCCAGCTCTAGCTCTCTTGGCTCTCGCTCGGTCTCTGGCCTTTTTAGTTGAGGATGGTGAAGACAAACACCCATAATTATCCAAATATGCCTAGCTCTGGCTTCACTGTCCCTTACGCCTTGCTCAGTTATGAACCTGGGCGCATCTAACTCTGATACCATGTTAAATTTTTTTGGATTTGTGTGATGTGGAAGCATGATTTTGGTATTTGTTATAGTTTTTGGTTAGTGATGTGTGCAAGTATATAGTTTATTTTGTAGAGGATGGACAAGGGACAAGATAAGATAATTGAAGAACAAAGATCACGGGATATGGGAGAAATAGTTTTATTAATTAAACAAACTAGTTTAATGAAAATACAATGGAGGTCTAAGACCTCTCATGGTGGAGAGTTCACCCCACACAGGGTGGAGGTAACCTCTCACGCACCCTCAAATGATCAATTACAAGTCTATTTATAGGTGTGAATTCACTGCCATACACAACCGATTTTGTACAAAAAATTAATATAAAATTACAAACTTGCTTCTTTATCTCCTGCTCATGCGGCTACTTCGGATCTTCTGGTGGCTTCTCCATTTTTTTTCATTTTTCTAATCTCAGCAGCTTTTGTTGACTTTTCTTTCAAGATTTCCCATGCACAAATTTCCCATGCATGAGACTTCTCTAGTTTGTTCTCCTTCAGCTGCTATTCTTGACTTTTATCCAAGGTTTCCCACTTGAATCTTCTCCAATTCCCACGTGAATGTTAGTAGTTTCTAGATTTTGTTGAAAATTGATCACCAATTTCCAACACTCCCCTTGATCCATTTTCGGGATACTTCAGATATTGTAGTTTGTCCCATGTCTTTTAGTCCGTCTTCGTGTCCAATAATTCTTGGAAATATGGTTTCCAAGAGCTTGCTGGATAAAATATAGCGCCCTTGGAAATGTAATGGGCAGTGTAGTTTGGAAGTGTGGTCTCCTTGTAGATTGGTGGGTTGTCTGCTGATGTTAATTCCTTGATGGGTCCATACAGCCTTGAAGATGGCTGAGGAGTGTGAACGAAAAAGCACGCCACTGACGCTCTTGGACCTCTCTTGTTTGCCATGACTCAGTGCTCGATACTCAAACCAGTCATTTGTTATGAGCTGCAAAAGATCTCCGTTGTTGATCACTTGTGCTCCAGGAATTGGAGGAATGCTGATCCATTGGTTCTCATGATGCTCTTGAAGTCCTCCGATTTGATCTTGGAGTAGAATTGTGAGGAAGTCGTTGTCTGAATGCTTTGTCACACCCAGGGTCAACTTAGGTTGGGGGCATGATGGATGGTAGCGGCACATGATCGAGTGTCCTTTTCCACATTCCATCTCCTCCAAGTGATTTGGTTGGAGTCCTAGCACTTCTGCCAAGAGCTTAAACAGACAAGAGCCCAGTCTCATCACTTGCTTTGAGTACTCATCGATTCTATTATACCACGCACGTGGTGCTTGTTTTAACCCATATAGCTCTAGCAGCACAAAAAGAATGGAAGATCCATCAACTAGATGTAAAATCAGCATTCCTAAATGGATATCTTCAAGAAGAAATTTATGTAGCCGAAAAACCAGAAAACACTCCCTTCTCTTGTAATATCAACTTCCATAATAAAAGTTTCTTTTTTACCTATACTCCCTTGCCATTATAGTCCACTTTTATTCACATACACACTTGCACAAACACACATGCTTCCGCAAAAACACCAACAAGAACATTACAATGTTTAGGCAATCCAGTTGATAAAATGTCTTGAATAGCCATTAACATAAAATAGAATTCTCTTCCATGACGGAGGATCTGCTGATTTTTTTTGTTAGTATGATTATGTCCATTGGCAGGATCCTGGAAGGTCTTCATGCTTCTTATGTGGAGTCCATGCCTTTCAAAAATATAACTGCGTTCATCATATTTCAGTGTGTGCATCTGTTGCTGTGTCTCGGAGTGACAAAAATCCCGATTGTTGGAGAAATCTTCTTGAAGTGTTTTGAAGTTGACAAAACGTTTCTTTCAGTTTAGTCTGAAGGCTTGCAGACTCTGCTATTTAAAGTCTGAAGACCTCCGGACAGCCGACTCAAGACTCAAAGTCTATCCTCATTGATCTCTAATCCGTTGAAGAAAGGTTATCCGTAACTGAATGTTTCGTTGAGGATTTGACCTTATCAACTGGAGAAGATCTTGTGGCTGGAGAAGACATAACGGAGTCCTTTGGTTGATCGAAGATTGACTCGATAATTGAAGATCCGGTGATTGCCTAAATATTTTTGGAAGGTTCTCGCTTATGGAAACGAGATCCGATTGTATGGGCGAACAGATTGATGGGCTATCAACATGTTCCTTTTATAGCTTGAACAATCTTTCTAATTGATTCCGTCCAACGGGTAGATTGGAGGAATTCCTTTTGTAAGTGCCAACGGGTATGATGGCATAAAGGAGTATATAAGGAAGACTGTCTTAGTTGTTCAAGGTGTGCGAGATAGAAGAATTCCAAAGTCTGAAGCTCCTATTTATTTAGATAAATCCTTTGAGTGAATACTTGTATACAAAAGAGAGTCTATATTTGTGAGAGACCTTGAGGAGGTGTGATAGAACATTTACACTGTTGAATCAAGGCAAAGCTGTGCTGTAACTTCTCTTTTGATCATAGTAAAATCCAGCCGGTGGGCTGTCAGTGCGGAAGAGTGGACGTAGGCTTGGAATAAGCCGAACCACTATAAATCCTGTGTTCAATTTTCTCTTCCTTACTCTCTCTACCTCGATCGTATTTCATTTTGTTAATTAAGAGAGAATTTACTTTCTATCATATGCTAAGAATCGCTTCCGTATATCGATAAATTGTTTAAACACCTATTCACCCCCCTCTAGGTACTCATACTAGCAATATCACCGATTGCTGGAATTCTTTTCCCCTTGCCGTTCTTTCTTCTCATAGGCATAAGGCAACATGTATTACCCAAGTTGTTCAATCCACATCATCTGTGAGAACTAGATGCGTCAGGGTATGAAGAGGTCACTTGTACCCCCATGATTTTCCTTCGGCTTCTCTCATCAGGTACACGAAGTCATTGTCATTAGTCATCATAAATTAGCTCCCTGTCTATGCAAGATCTCACCAGGTATTATATTAGGAGAGAGAAACGTTACTTTCCGGGATTGCGGAAGATGGGGACGAAAAATCCGATGCTAAGATTTCTGATGAGCTGACAACCAGCAGAGGAGAGTTGAAGGTTAGGGGTGTGAGCTTCACTGAGGATGGACATGGTCAATTAAGAAAACATTCATCTGCGTGTCAAATGAAGGGGCGGAGTTTAAGAAGTCTCCTAATTTGTTTATGCTTTGCAGTTGCATTCAGGGGACACTATCTAGAGTGAGATTTCATCACACAAGAGAGAGCTAGCTCAAATAAAGGTAGAGAGGGAAAGAATGTTGTTGCGGATTGACTTTAGACCATTCGCATCAGAAACATTCTGCTAAGGAGGGAGCTGAGGGCAATGACTGTTCTGGAGGGGAGGGAGAGCCAGACCTTACTACAGCACTCGCCCTCCCCCGGCTTGGCAGGCAAAGTTGATCTTAGTGCTAATGAAAATCTTCATCGTTCATGGATTGGGACTTGTTTTTATTGAGGAAGTTACTAGGCCTGTGAACCTCAAGAAAACTCTTTTCTATCCAAGCCGACGTCCGACATTCTACTTGAGGGCTGCCCAGTCATTTACTGAATACGAAAAACAAATAATACAGACAGCTATTATGGATGACACTGCTCGATGCCACACGAACTGTCTTTGACATTTGTAAGGAGTTATTCTGGTTAGTGAGTTCCATAGGTAAGTAGCATACCAAAATCTCTCATTCGTTGAAATGGAACTCGCGTCTTCGCATGTCACGAGACTCCACAACCATAACGGAATGGTAACGCTTGAGGAGAACCTGTGATCAAAGGAGCGGTAACTTCAATCTCATGCTTCTCGTGCATGCCCCGGCATGAGTACCCTAGTCAGGAAACTCATAGCCTACAATCTCTGTCTAGACACTATCTAAGTTGCACACAGACATTTGTCCAATGAAGGGTCAACTCAATCTAGACTGAACCGTGATCAAATGTGTCGTTTTGATGTTACTAGATGGGCTTCTTTTGACTTACGTATAATGAAGAAATACCCTAAAACATGTGTCACACGCATTGTGATTGAGCCGGAGGTGCACCTGGTGGAGATGACTATGCTATGCCCTATATCTGGTTCCCGTACAATGGTGAGGGCAGGTATGCTTGGTGGAGTTTCTCTAGGCTTGTGAAACCTTTATGTCTGAGTCCAACTCGTTAGACCAAACGCATGCAGCCCATGTTCCAACTTCCTGCTCCACCGATGCTGTATTCAACTGTTACTCAACGGCCCTTTTTCTAGTTTGTTCAGGTCATCGCATTGACTGTGTTAATTGTTAACATCGCCGACCAAGCTGAGCAGGAGAAAGAACTCACCTTGGTTGGTTCTGTCTCTGAATTGGCGATTTCATATCGCCAAACTCCTGAGAAAAAGATAAACCAGATTTTTACTCATCGATTGGCAGTTCTTATGAAAAAAATGATGGTTGAATGTTGTATCAGTCTATGTTTTCTTCTTGGAATAATGGAATGCATATTATTCAACACAATCTCAAGGTTACAACCTCGCTAACCATATGGTTGCCAGAGAACAACCAAAATGAAAATGATTAAATTAAAAAAAGGAATCTCAAGGTGACTCGATTCACTGAAGTTTGTGCAGTTCTCATCCAAAGGATAGGTTGCAAGATAAGAATCGAAGCTTGAATATACGTTGCAATGTGCATGCGGCAATCAATAGCATGTCTTTGACCTCCCCAGAAACAATCTTTCGAAGAATTTAACTTAATTGATTGATCTGCCCCTTAATTGCATACAAAATGCACGTTACCCCCAGAAACAATCTTTCGAAGAATTTAACATAATTGATTGATCTGCCTCCTAACTACATGCAAAATGCACGTTACCATGCTTCAATCGCATGCAGGCAAAGATATATGGTTTTATCTGTCCAAGGCCGCCCCCTCGCTCTCTCGTCTATCTCCCTCCACTGCAGCCTCCCTGGCCTCCAACTCGCCTCTGCCTTCTGCCGGTGCACGCGCCTCACCGTCTTCACTGAGACCATCTCCCAAGCTCAGGTCCTGAACTCTGCGAATCCCGTTCTCAAGAGCTACGACTTGGTCGCCGTCAGGCCTTTCAACCAAGCCGTCTCCAATCACTCTTTGTGAGAAATCCAAGGTAATGTGAGGGCATGACACAGTTATGACACAGTTAGGTTTTTTTCTTCTTTATTAGGGAAATCGAAAGGCTTAGTGTTTGTTTCTGGGATGTCGGAAATTATTACGGAAATAGAATGATTTTATCTTTAGAAGCATCCTTGACAATTTTAAAATGGAGAAAAGTAACGAAAATTGGAGTTATTCCTACTACTTCTCACGTTAATTCGGGGAGTGTCGATTCATATTGATACTATGTTTCAATTGAATTATTCTGTAATAGTCTCTTCCAATAATTTGCGTAGATATAATTGCTGTTGATTTTTCCGGAGAAGCTGCCCTCTGGCTTGAAGCTCCCCATGGTCAAAACCGCTATTGATATCTGTCATCTATTTTTTCTTCCTTGTTTTACCCGTTCTATTTTATTGGAAGGCATGAATGATGAACTGTGGAGATTGATCTATAGGTTTCGTACGACAGTGAGGAGTTTGTTTTGAGATCTCGTGCTCGAGTCTCATCTCAGATCCTCAAGTGAGGAGACAAGTGATATCTACCGTCAAGGTAAGGGCCACACTCTATTATTCAAGAAGTTGGATGATGTGTTATTTATTTGTTTTATTTATTTTGTTCTTTTTTGCTCAATAATAATCATAGTCGAGATATATTGTTCTATATTTTTCCATTCTTTAGTATGCTAGATACTTGCTCTTTTTATAAGTCCTCTAATAGTTTTGCAATGGGAATTTGAGATTCAAAATGATAAAAGAGAGATCTCTTTAATCACGCAGATTTATGATTCGAAGATGTTGCAATATTTGGTAGTAGTGCTGCCTAGTTAGCGAGTTTGGAATCATCTTGTAGTTTTGCACATATTGCATTTTTAGAGGACTAATAAGTGCAGCCACTTTGGGCTGAATTTTAATGACATAAATGGGTGACATGTCATAGTAGAAGGTAAAAATTAGATGGTAATGCATGATCAAGATTAGCCTTCACATAGATTGATGACTTGTCAAAATAATTTTGTAATTAACTCTAATGGCATTTTTGTTATTCTCATGACATGGAGAGAGAGAGAGAGAGAGAGAGAGAGAGAGAGAGAGAGAGAGAGAGAGAGAGAGAGAGAGAGAGGGTCGGCCATGGCTGGGCTAGCCTAGAATTGATGGGCCCATTGGGTCGAAGCCTAGTAGGGTCATTCGGCCCAATGGGCCGGACCCAATTAGGTCAACCCGGGTCGGCTTGGGGATGCTCCCTACTCATGGCTGCGCTTTCACATGGTCGAACCACCGAGATGGGGATGCTTTAGTGAAGGAGCATCTTGATAGGGTTTATGTACTACTGAATGGCGCGTCACTTTCCCGAACGCTCAAGTGTTTGCTCATCCTGCAGTAGGATCAGATCACAGTCCACTTGTATTAGATACTACACCCTATGCGGTTCGACGACAGAGGCATTTTACCTTTGAAGCTTTCTGGAATCAGGATACTGAATGTCGCTTAGTCATTGACAACTCTTGGCACTCTATTTCGAGGCAGGACTCTCCTCTCTCGGCTAAGCTTCGCAAAGTTGCTGCTGCTTTATCCCGATGGAGTCGTAAGAAATTCTCACATAACAGACAACATGCAATCGAATTAGAGCATTAGTTAGAAATTCTGACAAATCAGCATGATACTTTTTCGAATCAATCACGGCAACGAATTTTTAAAGAGGAGCTTTACAGAGCATGGCAGAGGGAAGAACAATTTTGGGCAATGCGTTCTCGAATAAAATGGTTAAAATGGGGAGATCGCAATACTAGATTCTTTCATGCCACCACAATTCAAAGACGACAACGGAATTGCATAAATGTATTGCGTGATGAAAATTAGATATGGGTTCAGGATCTTGGAGAGCTCAAAGACATGACTACTAATTACTTTTCACAACTTTATACCACTTCAGGCCCTTACTGTTATGCACAGATTTTAGAGGAGTGTCCACAGGTGGTTAATGCAGATATGAATGCAATTCTTCTAGCACAAGTAACACTTGAAGAAGTTAAAGAGGCTACATTTCAATTAGGTGCTTCAAAAGCCCCAGGTCCAGATGGTTTGAACATATTATTTTATCAATCTCATTGGGATGTTCTTAAAGTGGATATTTTTCGGGCAGTTCAACAGTTTTTTACTTCTGGATCATTACCTTCAGCTTTAAATAGAACTGCTATTACTTTGATTCCCAAAACCCCAAACCTAGAAAGCTTAGATCAGTATCGCCCCATTAGCTTGTGCAACTATGCTTATAAGATTTTTTCTAAAGTGCTTGCTAATAGGTTAAAACCTCTACTGCCTACCTTAATTTTTGAGGAACAAAGTGCATTTGTTGCCGGAAGACAGATTCAAGACAATGTTCTATTAGTCCAGGAAGTCATTCATCAGCTTAAAACCAGAAGAAGGAAGCGGCATTTTCAAGCTATTCTTAAATTAGATATGCAGAAAGCGTATGACCGTGTTGAATGGGATTTTCTTCAGGATTATTTACTCAGATTAGGCTTCCATTCTCACTGGGTCCAGTTAGTTATGCAGTGCATCTCAACAACAACTTTGTGCGTCAAAATGAATGGTGAGTATTTGCAGAATTTTCATCCCACAAGAGGGCTTCGGCAAAGTGAGACCCTTTATCCCCTTACTTATTTATTCTCATTGCCAATCTATTATCCTTTCTAATCCAGAATGCTATGGATATGGGCTTCCTCAAAGGCATTAAGTTGAATCAATGGTGTCCTACTTTATCACATCTATTTTTTGCTGATGATGCTGTGTTCTTTCTTGATGGTACATTAATGGAGTGCCATAATCTATCTAATCTATTAAACCAGTATTGTCTGGCCACTGGACAAACTATCAATCGAAACAAATATGGAATTTTCTTTAGTCCATCTTGTCCTATTCCTCTACAGGAAAATTTGGCTCGTGAGTTAAGGGTACTTGTTTTACAGAGATGTGGTAAGTATTTAGGAATACCTACTGATTGGGGACGCTCTAAAAATGATATGTTTTCTTGGCTTATGAGTAGAATTCAGTCTAAACTAGAGGGGTGGAAGGAGAAACTCATATCTGAGGGAGGGAAGGAAGTTTTGCTTAAAACTGTGATTCAAACTATTCATCAATATGCCATGTTTGTTTTTAAGATTCCTATTTCACTATGCAAAGCTATAGAACAGCGTATGGCTAAATTCTGGTGGAACAATGATACAAGCAAGTCTGGAATTCATTAGCAGTGTTGGAAGGAGCTACAGAACAGAAAGGAAGTGGGAGGTTTAGGCTTTTGAGATTTGATCAATTTCAATAAAGCCATGCTTGGTAAGCAAGCATGGCGTCTTCTTCATCAGCCTTTATCTTTATGGGGCAAGTTTTTTAGAGGTTTATATTTTCATTCCTCAACTTTTTTAAAGCTGTCAAGGGCTCTCGCCCATCTTGGGGCTGGCAGAGTCTCTTGAGCGGCAGGGAAGCCATTATAACCAATGTACGTTGGTCAGTTGTGGATGAAAAATGCATTAACATTAGAGAAGACAGATGGCTACCTATGGGCATTCTCGGTGGACCAAAGGCCCAAGAAGAACCCCTACTAGTAGCTGATCTTATTGATCAGTCTACCAGCTCATGGAAGATAGATTTATTGCAAAAAATTTTCGACTTGCCGATCATACAACAAAATCACAGACATTCAAATTAGACCTACCTTCACCAAAGATGCACTCATATGGACAGCTACTAATCAAGGCGCATTTACGGTAAAATCAACATATCATTCAATCACAAAGACTACAGCAGGTATTCCAACTAGTGGTGCTTCTACATCATATCAAACTCCTACCTGGTTTTGGCGCAACCTTTGGAAGATGCTCGCCACTCCTAAGATCCGCATCTTTCTCTGGTCCATTTGCAGCAACTCCTTAGCGACAGGAGACAACTTGCATCGACGGCACATTACTGACAGCCCTTGTTGCTCTCTGTGTAAAAAACATGTTCCAAAAACTTTAGAACATCTTTTCTTACTATGTTCGTGGACTCACAGGGTGTGGTCTCACCCCTAGATCGGTATCCCTATCAACCCCAGCAATATCCAGGGTTTGGACTCATGGATTGTGTCCACTGTTGGGAATAGTAACTGATTACCTCGATTGGCGTTAATCTCTAATGTGTTGTGGCAGATCTGGCGAGCTCGGAATGGTTTCCTTTTCAGAGGAACTTCTCCTGATCCGATCTAGGTTGCAGCGGCAGCTCTGGCTCATACACAGGTGGATTGGTTGTCTACACCCTCTTGCACACACAAGCCTAACTCAATTAAAAATAGAGAACATCTCTGGCGTCCCCCAGATCTAGGGGTTCTGAAGGTTAACATTGACGGATCTTATCAACCAGGTAGCAATGAAGGCAAAATAGCTTGTATTTGTAGGGATCACTAGGGCAAACTTATTGATGGTTTCTCCAAAGGTGTAGCTGCGTCCTCCGCTATGCAGGTTGAGATCCACGCTTTTTCCTTGGCGCTTCGGCGTCTTCTTGATCAAGGTCTCCAACAAGCGAAGATCATGGTGGAATCTAATAATCTCACTCTTGTAGAAACGTTGAATCGTCGGACACAGCCGCCATGGACGAATCGCGCTCTCTTCTCTGAGGCAGTCTTCATGTTAACCCTATTCTCTAATCTCTCTCTAGGGTTCTGTCGAAGGGAGGCAAATGCGGCAGCTGATTGGGCTTGCAAGGCCCATAATAGGATTCCTTCGAGCAGTAGTTGGGCTCTTTTTCCTCCCTTTCCTCTCATGAATTTGTTTTGTGCGGATGCTATAGCCGCTGGTTGTATGAGTTACTCGTATTAATATCTATTGGTGTTTTTCCGACCAAAAAAAAAAATTCTATGGGTGATCTGTTTTAGTTAATTAGGCCAAGTGGGATTGCATTGGACTTTGGCCCAAGGAGTTTGGCCCTATTCGGTCAAACTTGGATGGCTCGGTTCAAGCCCGGTTGACTCGGTTCAACCAAATCAACTTGTGTGACATCCCGATTTTCCAATTCTGGTTTCAATTAAATAAGTCGGGCATTTCATCTTCGCGTCTATAGCTTTCTTCTCTGAGTTGGCCACTCACAAGATAACTAGTCTATCAGGTGAAGCCATTAAGGAATCTAAACGCAATAGACTTGAGAATTCGACCAGGAAACGACTGCTCGACCGTACTAATCTGCAAGGGTCATTATGGCACAGATCGATTAGAGACCGGAGATAGGTCGATTCAACAGAACCATGTAATTCAGTGTGGGTGATTCCACCTAATTGCACAATTCTTGTTGATCGGCACTAGACCGATTTCTCTATCGTTTTGGTACCCTGTGTCCGTATTTGAAGTCTCGAGATTTCTACGATAATCGAGAGTCGCCAATGTGTCGAAGATGCACTTTGTGGCTTGAAAATAATCAACCACAGGTCAATTGCACAGAAAATTCCTAAAAGCTACCCGGTAGATTAGGACGCGCTAAAGTCGCGCCGATTGAATTTAACCGTGAAATTGAACCCGATTACAGAAATTGGAAGTTTTGTCAAGTCACGATTCATTTTAGGAAAGATTTTTCTACAAACCGAGATTTTTGGCAGAAAAGCAAAGTAAGGCCGTTTATGTTCGGGATTGTCAGAGGGCCGTTTTTAATCAAATCTTCGGGATGCAAGTTGGATCGTTTGATGGGGAAATGTCATGAGAAGGCCGAGGACACATGGGTTAATTTAATTGAGCTTCAATTGGATGGAATTGATTGAGAATTGATTGAATTAAGTGTACAAGAATTGGACCCCGGCGGAAAATGAAATTGAACCCATTGGAATAAGGTTGTGGGAGATAGTGGAAGGTGACATCATCTATGAGGTCATGGTGGGCCATGAGAGAGAAAAGTGGTCCCATCTTCCTTCTCTCTCCTCCCTCTCTCTATTCGGTTGTCTCTCTCCTCCCTCTCCCTACCGTGCGACATCTTCAGCCTCTCTCCATCTTCGTCTTCTTCTTCGAAAACCCAGCAGACCAGCGAACTAGAGCAGCTCCGCCCGTCGCCGTTCGTCCCAGCCGGAGGCCGTCGCTCGTCCAGCCGCACGCAGCTCCGCCTCTCTCTCCCCCTTCTGCTGGTGTCGGCTTCTTCTCCTTCTTCCTTGTGTTTTTCGAAACCCAAAGAGATCTGGGAAGACGACAGAGCAGCCCAGCTAGCCGCTGGACCGCCGTCTCGCGCCTCCGCCCTCCGCCGTTCGCCGCCGGATCGCCCGACTCGCCCGTCGTGCTCGGTGGCCAGCCTCGCGAGCTTCCTGCTCGTCTCGTGCCCGTCTTGAGTCCAGCAATGTCCCGAGCTTCCCCGGCCGCTGTTCGGTCGTCCTCCGGCCGTGAGCCGCCGCCTCGCCGCCGTGCAAAGCAGCCGAACCACCGCCCGGACCGCCGAAGCCCCGTTTGCCCGTTTCCAAAGAAGCGGAGTCGCTGGTTCTTCTTCTCTGTTCCAGCGGCCATTTCAGATCTGGTGGAGCTCCGCCGGAGCCGTCCAGCCCACCTCCGGTCACCGTGAAGCCCCGCCTAGGTCCGGTTCAACTCCTCCGCCCATTCTCGACCCCAACCAGCCCCGGATCTGCTCATTTTCGGCCTCAACCAGCAGCGATCAATGAGCAGAAAAATGGGTATCGCAGCGAAGGTTTGGCCCGTTTTGGCTGGCTTCCCGACCCCGGAAGCTAGGCCCGCCTTGGAGACTATCAACCCCCGCGTCGTCCCCGTCGTTTTGAGCCGTTCGACTTGTTAATCGGGTGAGTTTATCCTCTAATTCTTGCTTATTGAGTTAATGACACTTAAGGGGTGTTTAGATTAGTCTAATTAGGTTTATGTGATTAAATTAGATTATTTTAATGTAAATTAGATTAGTTGTATGATTAGTTTAATGGATGTTTAATTAGGGCTAATCGTATGTTTAAATTAGTGTAATCTAGTTTAAGCCCTAATTAATTATTTTTAATTAATTAATTATTTCGAATTTATAAATATTATTTTATTAAATTATATTATTATAATATAATATTTAATTATTTAATTTTCGGAATTAAATTTAATTATTTAATAATTTCGAAAATTATGCCGGGATGGCCTGGTCGTTAGAATTTCGCGCCGATCGCAAAGTAGTGCGGTCGGTTTGTGTTAATTGTATGTTTAAATTGAGAAATTGAGTGATTGATGATTATGGTTGATAATTCCAAAAGTGTGGAATTGTGTGAAATTGATGAAGTTGTGGTATTTAACTTGAAAATACCCGGTGTTGGCTTTTACCACCGTAATTAATTTGTATGACTAGTTTGAATCGTTGGTTGTTATTGGATTGAATATCCAGTTCTATGGTTTATTGTTGAATTGATAGCTTTGGTGAGCAGTTGTTTATATATGCTACAGCTTCAGTGAGCTATCTATACGCTACAGCTTCAGTGAGCTATTATATGAGCTACAGCTTTTGAGAGCTATCATATCAGCTATAGCTTTGGTGAGCTATTATATTATCTATCAGTTATAGCTTTGGTGAGCTATCTATCTATACAGCTTGTGCGAGCTATCTATCAGTTACAGCTTTGGTGAGCTATCTATCCATACAGCTTGTGCGAGCTATCTATCAGTTACAGCTTTGGTGAGCTATCTATCTATGCAGCTTGAGCGAGCTACCGTCTATATATTACAGCTTTGAGAGCATGTGTCGTATTAACGACTGGTTTGATAGACGGTATTGAATGATAGATAGTAATGGTTGATAGATAGTACGGATTGAAATGGAAAGATAGATAGTATGATGGAATTGAATCATTGCGAATGATTGGATTGATTGAATTGATAGACCGATGTAAGTGTCGGTAGTTTCAGCTTGTGCGAGCATTGTTTGAATATGAATTGTACTGACGTGCAGGAAAGGGACTAAGGCGAGGTAAGTCCTCTATCCTATTTGTGTGGCTAGAGCGCTCTGAGGCGTATTTTCTTCCTAATTGAGTTTTAGATGGTAGGACTCGCTGAGACGTAGTCTCATCCCAGTTGTGGGATAATATTTCAGGTCCCTAGATGACGGTCGTGGAGGACTGGAAGTCCTGGAGTTCGGAAGGTGGAGGCTAAAGAATCGGCGAACGTGTCTGACAAGTTGGTCATAGGACAGTTCCCTAGTTGTTGAGCCTGTCTATTTTGTAGACAATCCAGTGTTGTATATAAACCTATGTGTTTATAGAAAGCTTGTTTGGTTGTGATTGATTGCCTGCTTTTCTATCCCAAGTTAAATGTTGTCAGGGGATTTGTTTCGCTTCCGCATTTGTAATATAAAAATGAATGGGTCGGCGACGTGTCCTGGGAAGTCGCATTTGTATCGACCAGAGTGGGATGTTCGCGCGCTCGGAGGATCGGGGCGTGACAACTTGTGGGCTCCCAATTGCTTTGAATTGTATTATGGGTTTGGCCAATCTTGCCTTGCTCTACCCAATTAGCTAAATCGGGTTTCGGTCCAAGTAGGCTTAACTGGAACGGGTCAACTAGGTTGACTCGGCCGGACCTTATCGATCCCAATTCCCGTTTTAATCAATTTATGCCAAGTTTAATTTTTCCAAAATTGATATTGAAATTGAGTAAATTTGGCTTAATCGGATTCAAATTGGGATAATTACCGTTACTTATGAAGGATAGATAAGGGCCCTAAAATGATGCTCAAAAATCGGTTAACCCATCTCAAGCTTGAATTCTCAAAATTGGCTTAAGATTTCAATGCTTTACAACTTCTGGATCAAATGTTGATCAACCATAGTGCAAGAGGGCTCTTGAAGCGTATGCTCCAATACCGCTAGGCATGGCAGGGATGGAATAGTTATTGGCGCAAAGAAATTACTCTAGAAATTACTTTAGAAATCAATGAATTTTGAATGTTATCGATCAGGGGTCAAAATTTTTAGTTTGGTCAGAAAGTCCACTCTCTTTTGTTTTCCAAAAAAAAAAAAATAGTCATTGAGAGTCTAATTAAGCTGGCCAATAATTGAATGGATGATTTTTCAATTTTTCATATTTTTGAAAAAATGGTGACGGAAAGTTTACTTTAGGGTATGATAAATAAAAAGAGCCAACTCTAAAGTTAACCTTGGATTATTGAAATGTCTTGTTTTTTTTTTTTTTTTTTTTTTTGCCAAGAAACAAGATCTGTCGTGATTTGAGAACTCTAATCTCAAGTTTTTACTCAACCAGGCTTATTAGCTAAATCAAGTGTTAATAATAGGTGATTAGGCATGAATGCATAATTTACACATCCAAATACTTAAAAGTGAATCACTTTGGGCTTGCAATTCCATAATTTCTTACATGGTGGCATAAAAACATAACTTGTTTGGAGTTACCCGTTGATCATTTGCGTTTTTGTCTTAATATCCTTGTCCCAAAACTTCCCTGGAACATTCTACACATGCAACATGCTCCTACAGGTTTCTACCACATGCCCATTCTCTTTTTTATGTTTTATTTTTTCCTGCAACTTTATTTTGCCGTGCTGTACTTGGACGTGTAAATTGTCGGTGTATCTTACACTTTTGCAAATACTATGTGAACTCATGCGATGTGTACTCACCCCATTATTAGCACGAAGGTATCGTATTGTTTGCTGAATTATTTTTCTGCATTTTCTTTGAATTCCTTACATTTCTCTATAAAATCAACATGCCTAAAGATATTAGCAATGAACGTTATCATGTGCTTTGACATCTAAATATCCGTTGCTTTGCTCATTTGAGTGGATTAGTTTGAGAGGGGTCTTAACTTGGTATTTGAACTCCTCACATGAAAGTTGATGTGTCTTCTCATGTTGACACCTGACACATATTATGTCATCTCGAACCTCTAACTGGGGGAGACCCTTTAGTTTAGCCTTCTACATCGTCACCTTCAACTTATGATAATTTATGTGTTTGAGTTGAGCATGTCAATTGGGTGTCTAGCTCTTTCAAATTTTGTCCATGTATGTTGTCTATGCCGACATCATGTATATAAACTTCAGTCGACACCCCTCCATGATTGACCAACTAGTGGGTTTAAAACTCTGCACCTTAAAATCATTTAGGTGAAACACCATATAATTTCTCGAGTTGTAAGTTGTGATACCGGCGATAGGTGTTCTTCATTCTTGGTATGTAATACACGTGGTTTGCTAATCAATTTGATGTCAACTGAATTGGATGCAATCACTGCCTGGTTTTACGGTGAGTACTACTCATCTATAGATATACTCAAACATGTTGGATAGATTGTTTAGATCCATATGGTTTAAGCATCATGAGTCAACTATCCAATAATCATCATAATTGATTAGTTTAAACTTACCATGACAGAGGCTGTCGCATCATCTAACACAGTGATAGAGAAGGCTGCGAGCCCTACTTGTTCCATTACCATAATGGATGTTTGGAAATCTCACTCTTCTTAACTGTTATTCTCTTTCATTATAGATGCTACAACATTTCCTTATTGCTCACTTCGCTAGAATTTTGCCACAAATGTAGCAATGACCATCTCGCCTCTAGCTGGTCTTATCTTCATTCTTGTTACCTTTCCCTCAATCCCAATGAGCTCCCTCTAGTTCTTTGCTAGTTTCCATAACCTTTTCTTTGTTTCTAATCTTCAGTGCATGATCTGTTTCTCCTCTTCCTCTTGAACACTCCTTTGTTACCAAGTAGTGCACTGTTATCATCCTTGACTAAGACCTTAAATAACTTTTCATTTAAAGCCTCTTAGTTGGCCAGTATATTCTCTAGATCAGTAAGAGTTGAGTCTTGTGCCCATCTACTGATGGCCATAACAATGCCATTATATCCGGCCATAATCCATGAATGATACTTCTCTTTATCCTTGTCTTGGACATGGCACTTTGAGAATCCAATTTTAAAATTTCTCCACAAAGAAATTTAACTTTGGAGAAGTCACCGTCATGTGTTGTTGCGAAATTGATAACCACTTGTTCTCCAATGTTGCAGCTTGGCATAATTCATCTTCACAAACAGTGCCACAAAGCATCTCACACCTCTTTTAGAGTCCTTGTGTTATTGATGTTCAATAACAATTCATCTTCAACAATCACTACAAGAACTTAGAGTACAATTCCAGCTTTTATCTTCCGCTTTCTCAACTCATTATCACCTATGGTATGGCGTTACTACTGCTGACAATATCTCTTAAGTCTACACCTAGTAGGTAAATATGAACAAGGGCACTCTAATTATTGCCATTGGGGTTGTTGAGCTTTTCGATGCTGCTAACAAAACTCGAAATATCCACCAGCATGAATTGTTTGCCCAACATTATACCAAGTAAGCTTGGTCCTAGACCAATTGATTACAATCCTTGATTGTGCACTAGTCAAATTCCGGCGCTTCAATCCTAGACCACCTGCTCACGTAGAATAGCCTTGGACCACCGTCTTCATGCACCATCTCTCCTGATCACTGAGTTTACGGTCCTCTACCGTTTGCTTGGATACCACTTGTTGGGTACACACGGCAGAAGTTCCGATTCTAATTATTGAGAAAGATTGGACACTCAACATAAAAAGCATACTTTTTTTTTGGCAGCGATTCAACCCCCTCTTTATATCATTTTAGAGATTAGTGATTCACCCCCTTATATAATTCAAGAGACTAGTGGTTCACTCCCTCTAGAAACATATAAATTAATTGGAAGAGAGAGCAAGTGAATGTTCACTCAGAACCCAAGAGGGTAACATCCACATAATTCAGTAGGTGACTCCAATCATCAAAAGAGGAGACAGGGAGAGCACTGGAGACCCAAGATTAAATGGACAGTTCAACATAAGCTCGGCTTGGAAAGCTGTGGATATAGCAATGTCATGTAAGCCACCATCTGCAAGGCGAGACATGAATCATATATTGGCTGAACTGGAGCAATGTTTAGCCGTAGACATGGAAACCATAAAGTGCAAAATGGTGACACGGAATCAAGCAGCTTCTTTGAAATGGCCACTCTAGGGGTTGACCGTGATAGTTCTCCCCTTGCGAGGTAAATGGGGAAATTCAAGACATATCACGTAATACTTCAATTCCAATGCTCCCCTTGCGAGGTAAAGTAAATGGGGAAATTCAAGACATATCACATAATACTTCAATTCCCATATAAAAAAAAGTGATGTCATGTGATGTTATAGATGAGTAAGATCCACTTGAGATGGTCATCACTTCGTATGCTCACTCAAAATACCTTTTTTTTAGGCTTAGTCCATATTGAACTGATCATTAAGACATGGTATATTCTAAGAGGGACAAATAAGCCTAGCATTTCTCGTTTTTCCTTTTTGAATAACATTAGGGATGACTGGACCATTCAGAAGTATAGCTATTTCCACAGCGCATTAATTATATTTGAATATAACAGATGAAAGGTGCTTTTTGATGTTTCTAATAGACTTCTTCTCAAATATTATTTTCATTGAAAGCAACAAATGCCTTACCGTTTCTCGGGTCACCCATGCATAACCAAATAGATTTTCTTGAGCCTGTGAATGATGACTTAGTCCAGATAACAAAATTAGCCTTCGGCAATGATGCATGGCAATTGAAGGTGGTCGGCCTGAACCATGGTAAGATTCGTTGATATTGATGGTCTGTTTGGTGGTTGTTGCAAATGATATAGAGACAGTAAAGAAATTTCGGAGCTAGAAATTCTTGTCCACCATGAAAATAGTGTTGCCAATCAGTTATTTCTGACCATGCCAAATGCTGAAAAATGAGTAAAAACTCATCCTCCTATTAATCACTCTTATTGTAATTTACCTTATTGATTTTCCATGGCAGATGCCTCCAGCTGGAAAAATAAAGATTCTTCATGGGAATAATGATACGGTAAATAATAAATAAGTGCGTAACATGATGTATTGCTTCAGATTTTACCACTGGTCTATATGTCATCAATCACAAAAGCTACGTGTTGACATTGATTGTGGTCCTGAGACCTGGACACATGCTGACGAAGTCCTAGCTGCAAGTCTTGGTCTTTCTGGACTGTAGCCATGACTCGGTCAATATAAACTGAAGAAAATTCAGTGAGTGACTCCAATAATCAAAAGTGGAGACGTAGAGCATTGCGGACCCAAGATTTGTGGGCTTGGCAAGTCGTGAAGATGTGCTTCGCCATCTGCAATTAAGAGGCCAGACACAAGTCACATCTAGCTAAACTGAAGGAGCGTTTGGCCATAGACATGGCACGCCGGAGAGTGGAAAATGATGAGATGGAATCAACCCGCTTCATTGAATTGGCCACTCTGGGATTTGACTGTGATGGTGCTTCCCTCGCAAGGTAAATGTGGAATTTCAACACTTATCTCGTAACACGTCAAGTCTCGCATAAGATGGGCAAGGTCCTATGATATTTCAAGTTGTAGGAATTCAAGTTGGCGAAAGACGACTTACCTTTATCCGATGCGCAAACAACAATTAACCCTGGAATGAACGTTGAATTGCGGATAAATCACAAACAAAATTACTTCACGTTGGTCTGAGTACAATCACGAGGAAAGCACTCGATTTCCACGGCGTAAATGCAAATTGTTCTCGTAAAAAAGAAAATTGAACACCTTCTTTCTCTTGATGGAAATGGGACAAACAAAGGAGAGAATTTTCTGAGCGTATGTTCTACCAGCTGTTCCAACGGTTGTCTTCAGGAGCCTTTTATACGACTTCTTCATACCCTCTCAAAAGGGTATCTTTCCATCGTAGCATATCAAGGCGAAATGGTGCGTTCCAATCACACCCCATTATGGACGTATTAATAAAATACTATATCTCCCACTCGGACATGATGGGTTTGATAGCACTCTATCAACAATATAAAGTATTCAACATTCATCAACTTTACAAAACAATTCATACTGGCAAGTAAGCCGTGTGACCGGTGAGTACATCTATACTTGGGAGCTCAAATTATGCACATGTTAAGGATGAAATAATGGCTACAACCCTGAAAAGAAATAAACAATCAATGTCTCACAGTGCCCTAGACATATTTTGTTACATCAATTCAAATATACCTATCCCTTAAAGGTTATATTTGACTATTTTCAAAACACCATGTATTTACAATTATATCCGCAACCACATAAGGCGATATAATTGGTCAACCAGTAAATACATGTGATAGATGTAAAACAACAATAGTCTTCCTTCGCATTCATGTCTCTCTCCATTTCAGAACAACTGCTTTCCTAGACACATCCCATAAGGCCATATCCATTCATGACTGCCGGTAACATGTTAAAGTAGTAACATTGATCTTTCACATCGAGAACATAGTCAGAAGTAACATAGGGCACAAAATGAGGTATAAATTACCTCAAGGGCTCACACGATGAGTAAATAGGGATAATTTTACTCACCTTCCCTTGTTGGTCGTATAATGCAAATGTAGTATGAATTGCGGATGAATCACGATCCTAGGACCTGTGGGTTATGGGCCCACCACACTTCCAATGCGCAAACAACAATTAACCCTAGAACGAACATTGAATTGCGGATGAATCATAAACAAAATTACTTCACATTGGTCTGAGTGCAATCACGAGAAAAGCACCCGATTTCCACGGCGCAAATGCAAATTGTTCTCGTAAAGAAGAAAATGGAACGCCTTCTTTCGCTTGATGGAAATGAGACAAACAAAGGAGAGGATTTTCTAAGTGTATGTTCTACCAACTGTTCCAACGGTTGTCTTCAGGAGCCTTTTATACAACTCCTTCATACCCTCTCAAAATGGTGTCTTTCCATCGTAGCATATCAAGGCGAAATGGTGCATTCCAATCGCACCCCATCATGGACGTATTAATAAAATACTACACAGGTACTGTTCACCCCAAATAATCACCACCTTATGTGTTCACTATGAATTTTTCTTTTAAAGGCTCAACTTACTTGTCATAATATATGGCATATGCTAACAGTACAAATAAGCCTAAGTTCTCCTTTCCTTTTTGGAACAGCATGTGGGGTGATCGGAGGTCCAGACCTTCCGTAAGCTTTCTTTCATTAGAACTTTTGTGTTCTCCTAAACTTTTCAGTTGAAGACATAAGTCTCATGTGAATCTTTAGTTGAAGACATAACTGTTCAATTGCCGGTGAGTGTACCGCCACCGCCATGCTAAATAGGTAGTGTTAGGGGGAATGATAACCATTTTGTTCCAGAAATAGGTTCTAGAAAAGAAATAGATTTTTCTATTTCTATTTTTAGAAGAGTTTCTAAAAAAAATAACCGCTTGAAAAGGACACAAAATTTATACTCTAAAAATATAAATTCGTTTGATAACGACACAATTTTTTTCTTTTCGGATGGCAACGGGCAACCGACGGACGGTGGTCGACGGCGACGGATGAAGGACCGGTTGATGAATGATAAGAAGATTTTTTACTTCTCATTTCTATTCCAGAAATAGAGAAGTATAAAATTTCTACTTCTGATTTCTATTCCAAACCTATTTCTGGAAGAAGAATCTATTTCAGAAATAGAAAAATGGAATAGGTTTATAAAACGGATTTCTTTTCAAAAAACAAGTCTGGAATAGAAAAATTGTTTCTGAAACAGAAATTGCAGTTTGTCATACACCCCCTTAGAGATGAACACCCAATCACGATTATCTAATTCAATTTGTGATTTCCTCTTACATGTTAAATTACAGCATCTCATCAAGTTTAAGACAATAGATAACTTCACATTTGATTGTGTGGTGGCGTATCCCTTCATTGCTCCATGTTATACCTTAACAGGAGAAAGGACATAAGAAATGCCATAAATTTTGTATGACAGGCACTTCATTGTCAAAATTTCTTGAGCAAGCACTTGAGAACCTCTTTATGAAAAAAAATAAAAATACAATTACTTAAGTGTCATCGACAATTTTCATTACCAAAAAATTCCGACATAGCATTAATTTATTATATATCTGCTGACATGGCTTGCCAGATAAATCCAATCAATGAAAATGACTCGCTGGCCTTAGTTCTTTCCCAAATTGACTAGTCGGGGTAAAATTAGGGCCAAGAAGCAATCCCTAACCCTAATCCCTTTAAATTACTGTTAAAATTGCAGCTGATTACCCGTAGAATCGTAAGCGAGAGCCCTGGCGGAAGGAGAGTTGAGGTCATTGAAGAAAGGAGTTGCGAGACCTTGGATTGGGAGAAGAACATTACGTAGGGAGGCACGATGAGGGCAAGTGTGCTTTGAGTGAAAATTTTTCCTTCAAGTGAGGGTAATCTTGTAGGAGTCTATAAATGCTAAGGAAACCCAAGAAATTGCAGTTTACGCTGGTCTCTGACCTTTGTTTTTGCACAGAAAAATTAAGAATTGAGTTATTGGTGATCTAGTTCAACGTGGTTCTTCATATAGACCAACCGGAGAGGTATTATGTAAAGCTTTCCGTGGTCGCTGACGATGGGGTCGTTGGGTGCACATATCGTCCATCGACTGCGCCATGGTCCTCAAGAACTCAAGTGTGAAACATTTGTTCATGATCATCACCTCCAGGAATCACCCACGCCTTCATCGCTGCCTCCTTCCAAATCGGGTCCAGCGTGTCACAGCTCTCCTTGAGGTCTCGCGCCACCTCCCTGATTAATTTCTGTTAAGAAAGCTATGCAGAATTAAAATTTCAAGAAAAAAAAAACAAGTAGGATAAATTGCCAAAATTTATCACTAGAAGCACTTAAGTAATCATTTTTCACTAATATGCTACTCAATTGATCAATTGAAAAGTTATGATATTTAAGTGAACGCTATACAAAAATTATGATATTTTTATATTCTGTTTGTTTCGTGAAAATGAATTATTTTTAAAATATTTTCTTAACATTAATAGTTTGTATTGCTTGGAATAATTAAACAGTGGGAAAAGTTTTCATTATCAATAATAATTTATATCTAAATATTCTCGTGAACGATAAAAATATGTTTTGTTCATTTATTTTTGTAAACAATGTATACGATCATTTTTCTTTTGAAAAAAATATATTTTCAAATCATTTATTTTCACAAAATAAATGGAACTTCTATGTCTTTATCGTTACCTTAATCTCTTACTTGTCGATCTATATTAAAACACTTTTAAGCAAGATATTCCGGGCCCTATAATTTTGGGTTTAAACTTTCTTATATGAGATGCTTCATCAAGAGCTTTCTTGCTCCCGGTGACTGACGTGAAAATGTCGATCTTGAACCTGGCTGGATCGTACAAGTTCAGCAGTGACCGAACGATTTACGATTACATCAGAGACATAATATGGATTCCACTGTGAAAGTGAAGAAAAATTAATGGCTTTCTTGCATAAATCCCACTCGCATGGGAGAGCGAAGGGGCCGGTGGAACAAAAAATGGTTAATTCGTAACGCTATGTCCATGTATTCCCGTAAATTGTTGAATTACAAACCCAATGAGGAGTCGTTGCGAATTCCTCCCATATTGCTGGAGCCTGAAAATTGCACGATATCCTACCTCTAAGTTTTTTTTTTTCGTCGAATGCTACCTCTAAGTTGAATGAGCATTTTCGGAGCTTTTCCCATTAGCGTGGACATGACGTAATGATACATGTAAGGTGATGGAGCACGGCGAGCAAAGGTGCTTTGGTCCAAACCATGGTAAGATTAGTTGATACCGATGGTTCGATCGGTGGTCATTACAAATGATGTAGAGGTAGCAATGAAACTTCATAGCAATAAATTATTGCCAATTGCTGAAAATGTGAGCCAAAACTCATCCTCCTAAAAATTACCTTTCCTTTTCATTATATAGCGTGTGGTTTTTCAATGCGGATGCCTCTAGCCGAAAAAATATAGTCAATTCCACGGTGTATTGTAATAATGATAATGCCAAAAAAAAAAAAATATAGCGAATCACATGACGTATTGTTTCTAATTTACCAATGGACCATACGTGATCAATCAAAAGCTGTCTATTGAGATTAATTGCGGCACTTAACTTTCGTACATCTGCAGATGAAGACCTAGCTTCAATTATTGGGCTTCTTGCATTCGAGCCATGACTCAGTCATTTATAAACTGAAGAAAATTCAAGATGAGATTAATGCGGGGGCGAACGAGCACCACATGAGGTTGCGTGTACTTCCGATCCTCTTAGTAATTTGACATTAAGATGAGACTAATGAAATATACTGGTCTATAGCCATTAAGATGATGCCGGTTAAACGGATAAACGGAGAGCTCACACTTCTCTCTTCGACAATCTTCACTGCTCCATGACAATGGCAAGATCTATTACAGCTTTCTCGTTTGCGTTGCTTGCTGGTTTAGCTTCAGCACTAGTCCCTGTGGTTCAAGCCCAACAGATTCCAGGTCTCTCTCTCTCTCTCTCTCTCTCATGCCTGCGCGCCTGCGTTGAGAAAAGTTTTTGAGTTCGCATGAGATGCTAAGAGAAAAGTTTTTCGGTTCCCATGAGTTTGAATGAGATGCTAAAAGATTTAGAGTTTCCATGCTTTGGTTGGACTATAAGGAGAGAAAAAGGAAGGGAAATATGAGTTAAAATTTCAGAACAAATTAGACTCTTTATAAGATGGACGAGGAGAAATCTAAATTGTAGACATCCTCGACCCCAATTTTCTTCTCCCCTTTCTCCCCACAACAGCATGATATTTTTCGTGTCTCATGGTTTAAGCTTCGTAAAGTGTCATTGTCCTACCTGTGACGTCAAGAAATATTGGCTATCTTGTTGTCTGTGTACCCCTCAATTAGTCATGACCTTCTATCCAAACCAAGTGGTCTCTTCTTTGTATTCAGACTCATTTGATCTAAGTGTCAAATCATCAGCGCGTTAGAAACAATAACTATTGAACTATGCAAATGATTGAGATACACCGAACTTGTTCCAACGGTCCAATAAAATAAATCATTTTTCTATTTCACCGAGTTCTTTTTTTCTCTGAACTGCAAGGTTTTATCAGTATTGATTGTGGGCCAACTAATGCATACACCGAGAATGAAATCAGAATAAGATACGAAACCGATGAAGGGTTCATAGACTCTGGACAAAACAAGCAGATATCCACGACATTCATATATGAAGCAGGCTATCGACAGTTCTTGAATTATTTAAGGAGTTTTCCCAATGGAAAGAGAAATTGTTACACTTTAAAACCAGACCAAGGCAAGAACAACACCTACTTGATTAGGGCATGGTTTTGCTATGGGAACTATGATGAAAAGAATCAGACTCCTTCATTTGACCTATACATTGGTGTTAATTATTGGACCACGGTTGTGAGCGACTTGGATGTTGATTATGAAGAAATCATGTACTTGTCCCCGGCAGATGATATACAAGTGTGTCTTGTCAATACTGGCCAGGGGGTTGCCTTCATTTCGGCATTGGAACTAAGACATATTGACGATGATGGCATCTATCGAATAAGATCTGGATTCTTGAAACTCGTTGAGCGACAGGACACCGGAGGTGCCTCGGACTCTTCCATCAGGTGATCAGCTAATTTTTCATATACAGATGCATGGTGATCATAGTCAAGAGACACTCCGTTTTCTTTTTAATCGAATTTAGCCATTTTGCAAACTATTGAAGGCACATGTTGCTAATTTAACAGAAAAAATGAGGCCAACCGAATTGGTAACTAGTCAGATGTGTGAAAGACCAAAAGGGGGCCACTACACAAGGCAAAATTGAGCAAAGACGCAAGAAAAAAAAAAGGCCAAGAAAATCAACAGATTTCGAAACAAAAGACACTTAAAATATCATTAAAAAAATGATATTAGACGTCAAAGATTAACAAAAATCATTAGATGATTGAAAATGTTAAAAGAGCAACAGAAAAGCCATTAGGTCCGAGGAAAAAAATTAAGTTATTTGAACATTTTGATATTATAATCCAAATCAAGATTAGAATTTCAGATATGTATCAAAAACACTTAAGTTACTTCAACATAACAAGCGGACTGGTTGATTTATTTAGGAAAAATTTCAACGCCATTGCAAAAATATTAGAATGTAATCATAATTATTTTTTACCTTAATCTTCAAATAAGTATTCAATAAACTAATACGTATTATATACTATCATAAAGGTTTGAAATGAGAACATTACAAATTATTTACTAGAAACATTAGTGTTATATATATATATAAAACTCACCATCAGATGATGTGGTTGAGAAACAATCATTTAGGCGAAATTGATAATTACATTTCCGTTCAAATCTTTAGTAATATAACAAATTGAAGATTGTGTAATATGAGGAAATTCACTTATTATTGGTAGATTGTCATGTCAACAAACGTAATCATGTTCCTTGCCTCCGTACCGCCAGGCGTGTATGATTTTAATCTATTTATTGTTATTATATTATATAAAAGGAAGCTCCTCTTTTGAGGGAATACAATATATTTTCTTCTTCAAGAATATTTAAGTAGACAAAATTTTCTATTAACAGTTTCATTTCACCACCGGCGTATCTCTAACATAAAATTTAAATCTTTTCCACTTTACAAACAAATGTATTAAAAATCTAAATATTGAAATATTATTCTCTTTCTTCATAATATAGGATTAATGACATAAATTGTACTTAAACTTCAGCCTCATGTGTAATTTAATCCTTGAAATTTACCCCAAGATATAATGTTGTCTCTAAAATTTTAATTTATTTTATATGGTCCTTCTATTTTTAGGATGTGTTCAATTTATTGCCTGAATTACATGAAAATATTCAATGCGGTCCCTCCATTAATTCAAGTTCAAGGACAACATTAAACATCTTTATAAGATGTAAGGACTAAATTGAATATGTATAGAAAGTTTATGGACCACGTTGAACAAATTGAAAGTTTAAGGACTACATTGCATATTGGGATAAAGTTTAGGGATTACATTGAACAAACTGAAAGTTCATGGACCATATTATACATCGAATTAAGGTTCATGAATCTTTTGTATCATTTTTCCTATAATATATGTGCGCATTTAATTTACTTAAATGGTATCAATAATTTCTATCTATTAATAATTAATAGTTCAAATATTTCATAACAAGATGATTGTGCAAAATCTCATGAATGTCAATTCTTCGCATACACAAATGCGTGTACATTAGTAAATATATAATGACAGTGTCCTCCCTAAGTGTCCCCTTTAAGGTTGACATATAGGATTCTTATTTGTAAGGGATATATCAGGTTGGAAGGAGCATTTTCTTATACTCTCCATTTATTTTGCTTCTTATTTATTGCTCTTGTCCCTCTCCTTCCTCTCTTCGTTGTTTCTTTGTTTTAATTGCACCTCTTTTGTATCAAAGAAGTCTCGTGCCTTGATAATGACATAATACTTTGTATTAGTATACAAGTACGTTTACTAAATAAAAATACATTAATCAGGTGCACTTGAGACATAGTAAGAATAAACGAAATATAATAAGTCAAAACATCTTGTTGACTACATTATAATAGTTGCTCAAAACGATTAATCCCATGTTAATGGTAGAATACAACAACTCGCACAACGCATGGATTATATCTAGTATAATATAGAACTCAATGTCTCCTCATGAAGAAGGGACTTTACATATACATAATAAGAAAAAAATGAAAGTGCTCTTGGGATATTCATTAAGGGCTATTAGTTATATTTTGAAAATATGAACATTTTTATTTTAAATATTCTAATTTCTTGATACATGTTATGAATATGTTGTATTCCGATATTCACAGCTTATGTCGGTATGCGTTTTTTATAATGTTATTGATCTTAACTAGTGTCACTATGACACTTGTTAATAATATGTAGCTCTTCGACCAAAAAAAGAAAATATGTATTTCTGAAGTTTGGTGCTAATACTCATTTTACGTAAAATACATGATTAATATACATAGTTATATTGAAGTCCTTACATTCCATCCGAGAAAAATTTCAGCAGTGGGAGAAATAGATCCTAACCTCGTCCGAACCCTTTTAGCCTGAAAAAGAAAAAAAAAAAAAATCACATTTGGGAAATGCTATAAAACCAATAACATTTTTGTTTAATTACGTAAAATGAACTTTATGAAACCGATGATTTGTATGTACAGACGTGCTACAAGTCCGTGGCCACACTTCTTTTGACAAATATAATCAACTGCACATCATATTGCAATCTTCAAGTTTTGCATTGAATCACCAGTGAGATATTCTGATTTTCGTAACCAACCAAAGCATTGGCTTTTCGCTAGTAATGTGATGAATATGGTAAATTGTACATTTCTGTTGCTTATCCATATGAATTGGCATTTGCTAGTCTCTCAGTCAATTGCTTGATTGTTTGCTCTTAAACTGTTTGCAAAAACACCTCATTCAGGTACCCTGACGATGTTTACGATCGGATTTGGGGACCTGACAACTATACTGGTTGGATCCTTCTGAACACCACATCTGTCATTAATTCATCTGACGATAATGATGCTTATAAGGTTCCCGTAAAGTTCTTTCGACCGCTCGAAGTACAATCAATGCCCGTACTCCCTTGGATTTAGAGTGGCCACCTTCAAGCTCTGCTGAAAAATGGATTGTGTACTTTTATTTCGTTGAGATTGAGAGACTGATAAACGGCCCCGGAAGGGAGTTCACAGTTTCCATGAATGATAATCAATTCATGGAGATAGTGAGCCTTGAATACTTAAAGCCAGTGGCTGTAGTCTCCACTCCAGTTAGTGGGTCGTTGAGCATCACGTTCTCGATTGAATCGACAAATAAGTCCGGAAGTCCACCAATCCTCAACGCCGTGGAGTTCTATACCGTTGGTGATCTTCCAAATGTACCCACGGCACAAGATGATGGTACACTTTTATTCTTTTACTTACTGTTATTGTCTACATACACGTACAGTTGTGCTCCAACTGACATGGACAATAATTAGACAGATATTCCAATGTCAGTAAGTAAGATTTAGGCAATCCTATGCTAAATATGCTAGTCTCCACTGTGGGTCCTATTTTATTCGTGAACTCTGATCAATAATTGCTTTATTGGGATCAACGCGTGTGGCTAAGTATTATTTTGCTATCTGCTTAATTCCCCGCTTTGGCTACTTTTTGCTTGGTAATTGCTGGAAAGTCTCTTCAAATTGAAGCCCTGAGATGTTACAAGTCTTTTGAAAAACTATAAGTCTGTATGACTCATATGTAATTGATTGCCATCACTTTTTGCATCTCTATCCTTCTTCTATATAATATTTTCTTTTTTGTGATTTAAACCACAGTGAAAGCTATTAAGGATATCAAAACAACATATCACATCCAGAAAGAAAGCTAGCAAGGTGACCCATGTGTACCAAGCAAATACACATGGGATGATCTAAATTGTAACAATGGGAATCCTCCAAGGATCATATCATTGTGAGTCCTCTGGCAATGTTTCTCGATTACTGATATTCTAGGTGAAACTTAAAAGAAATCTTATAAGTCATGAAAACTGGAAATTTTAAGTATCAATGAGAAATAATATTTAAGATTAATGCAACCTCCCGAAGTGAATTTCCACATGGGATGGTGACATTTTGCAGTGGGTGTGAAATTTGGAATAGTTTATGAGCTCTCTCCAACATCATGTGAAATTCTCCAATAGCCTACTTTTCCTATTTTTGACATTAGTGTTCCAAACTGCATTGTGTATGAGCAAGTATTGAGTCCTTCGAGAATAATTTAGGTAATCTAGGTCCAAAAGTAACCATAAATTATAGAACAAGGAGATAGTGAGACCCAAATTGACAATTCACCTAAAACATTCACACTGAAGGACCTAAAATATCTTCATTCTGAAGAATTAATTGCAAACTTTTCTATATTGTGCCAAAAAATGCTGCCTTTATGAAGATGACAATGATAGGATTCTCTATTTTGATCTCCGATGGTCAGGAAATTGGGCTCAAGCAATTTGATGGGTGACATAGTCTCATCACTGCCACACCTATAAAAAAAAAATGGAAGACTTGTAATTATAACCGTGGTTGAATTAGTTGTGTTTGCATGTCACTCATGATTAAGCACTCCTTGGGAGTCAACTCATGATTTAATGATTAAGGTTGTCTTTTAGGAGACATAGGCTATTGAAATATTGCCATAATGCGTGGAAATATACTGCATTTGGCTATGGAGCTGGTTAACTTGATATGAGGTGTTCTAAACTTGCTCTTTCCCAGAGATTTGTCCAACAATCAGCTTACAGGAGCAATACCAGAAACTCTGGCAGAATTACCAAATCTTAGATTTCTGTAAGTTAATGTGGCAAAGTGAATCAGCAAAAGATTTGAAGTAGACAAACCTCTAATCGTGGCTATATTTGTAGAAATCTAAGTGGAAACAACCTAATTGGATCAATTCCCGAAGCTCTTAAGAAAAGGGTTCTGGACAATACTTTGATCATGAGGTGCTCTCTCTCTCTCTCTCTCTCTCTCTCTCTCTCTCTCTCTCTCTCTCTCTCTCTCTCTCTCTCTCTCTCTCTCTCTCGTATGCAACTTCTATAGGGTGGAAAGACTATCAACATGTTCTTTTTAATGTGATTAAAAACAATTAAGAAGGCCAACTTATCGTCACCATATGGCAACGTTGATAGGAATTTAAGTTCAGCTATTTCATTCTTTGATGCAATTTGGCAAGAAACCTGAATCTTTGCCTAGCCGATCCTTGCCCGCAAAAGAAGAAACAAAATTCCATCCTCGTTCCAGTTGTCACATCAGTTTCAGGCTTCTTTTTAATTATCTTTGGTGCTTGGGCTACTATTTGGTTAATTAAATGAAAAAGAAGAGTAGGCAAGCGTTCTTACTTGTGTTGTTCACACAATCTACACTGCATTTGACAACAATCTTGACTTTGGTTATCCATTAGTACAGTTCTAACTGCAACGGTGTCTTTTCAAGGATAATTTAGTCGAGAAAACACAACTCAACAACTTATTGTCTCTTCTTCCCGCTCCCCAACCCCTCTCCACTCCCACCCGGACTATCATTTTGCAATCTCATCAACCTCAGGATAAAGGAAAGTTGGCACTAATCCACTCCAATGCTAGTAATCTTAATTACATAGTGGTCATAAGAAAATGGAGAGAAAAGAGAGATAGGGATCTCCACAGCACGGCACATCAGCATCCCAAAGCGTATGTGCATTATTCGGCTTAATATAATGAAATTTCTGATTTTTCTTTTCAAGAGTAACCGTGCTATGTACGGGAAGGACATATAACAACTTGATAGTACAATTTTGTCCTTAATATTCTAAGGGTCCCCAAAAGAAAATTCGATAGTGTGATCGCAAACTAATCTTTGTGAATTGAGCAAAGAACAATTATTTATATGATAGCATGTTGAAGGCAGGCAACATAAAATCCCCGCCTAGATCTTTCGATTATTGTCCTCTTCTCCATTAATATAGCTCTTAAAATGGGATTGGTAAAACCCTTCCTATGTCTTTCAATTGTTGTGGACGCAATTACCATGGGAAGTTATTTGCCATTAAAGTCTACTATCCGATGGGATAGTCACTAAACTCATAGGAACTTTTTTGGTACAGAATCTAGTGAAATAACGTTGAGATTAAAGAATCAACCTTTCAAGTATGGAGAGGTTTCAAGAATCACTAGAAACTTTGGACAAGTGATTGGTGAAGGTGGATTTGGAAAGGTTTATCTTAGTACACTAGATGATGGCACCATGGTTGCTGTGAAGATTCTCTCTAAATCATCAAAGCAAGGGTACAAGGAATTTCAAGCCGAGGTTAGATAGGATGATGCAATCATTCTTCCTTTTAAGATCAACTTATGTTGACACTTACGTAGATGTTTGTTTAGAAACTTCCTCTTAGGCTATTTTCAGTATGTGTTATTATAATGCACAATTGTGACATTGCAGGCACAACTCTTAATGATTGTTCATCATGGAAACTTGGTTTCTCTGTTTGGATATTGTGGTGATTCCAAGCATATAGCTTTAATATATGAATACATGGTCAATGGAAATTTAAGGCAACATTTATCAGGTGTGTAGTTATGTTCTTTTCTATTGTTTTCTTCTCTAAAATATTCATGTAAAACTCTATTTCTTGCTCATAGATAAAGTTAGGATGTATCAAATAGAGGACCATCCAAAGGTCTTGACGTGGAGTAAGAGACTACAAATAGCTGTGGATGTAGCACAAGGTACATCAATGGGATATCCACTGTTTTAGGTTCTTTCCCAACATTGCTTTGGCATTGTTGACGTGGTTTTTGCAATGAGTTACAGGTTTGGATTATTTGCATAACGGTTGCAACCCACCCATCATTCATAGAGACTTGAAGACTACAAACATCTTATTGAACGAATACTTCCAAGCCAAAATAGCTGATTTTGGCCTATCAAGAACTTTTGTGACTGAAAACGACTCTTATGTGTCAACTTGTCCTACGGGCACTCCTGGCTACCTCGATCCCGAGTAATGGCTAAAACTCTATATTATCGATCTAGTTCAATTCAAGATCTCAATTTGCATATAAAAATTGGCATTGCCTAGGATTTCATCTTTGACTTAAAGATCCATTATTTGTTCTTTTCCACCCAGGTTTCATTTTTCTAGAATCTTAAATAGGAAGAATGATGTTTATAGTTTCGGAATCATACTCCTTGAGTTGATCACGGGCTGACCTGCTGGCTTATGATAATCCATACATTTGCAACATGTTTATATCCAAATAAAATGCAATCCCGATCTCTCTAATTTTTAGAATGTGGAGTAGGCTTTCTGTCTTGGAGTTTTAATGCAACAAGCAATATCATTGATTGGACGAGAGCCCTCTGGTTGAAAAAGATGTGCATCACCAGTGTAACATTGCCTGATTTGTCAAAATAGGATCACCCACGGGCCATGGATTTATCCCATTTGCGATGATTGATGGCAGGATTCAGAAAATCCTAGCGAGCAAACCTGGAAAAAGAATCAATTGATGATATGAGACTAATAGAAATTTGCACATACCATGACATAAGTATTTAATGTCCCTTCTATTTCAGGGACTTCAAATCAAGCACTACAGACAACAATAGAACCCCATAGTCGAAACAAAAATGTGTCTTGAACTCGAGTCCCTTATCATCTGTTCTCCAATGACTTTGTTGGTCCACCTTGAGAATTGACCAAAGCTTTATTGATCTAGTAAGAAGACAAGGGGAGAGTCAAATCACTTTTAGTGACTATTAATCCATTACTTGTGACAAAATAATTGAGATCGTAAGAAGAGAGAAGATAAGGAAATTAGAATTTAAATATCGTCATCTATTTAAATTGAATGTTTGTTAGGTTGTCAACTTCCATAGAACCTAAGTCAAAGCTCACATTACACTGATGATTAGATGACAATCATCGATTTAGCCAAGACATTGTCAACTGAAGTAACTAAATACTAAAATAGAGATATGATTTGATAAAAACATCAAAAAGAAGAACAAATATGATCCGTAGATGTAAAGGACACATTAGAAGAAAAATATCCTAGTTCGTTAATTAAAAGCAAATCTTAGCAATGATAATATTGTTGTCTCATAGTAGATGATGGACCAAAGAAACGGTCAAGTCCATTTTCTCTTTGGAAAGGCAAACCATCTTCCACAACAAGAATCTCTTTTTGAATTGAAAAACCAATCAACCAAAAATCTTTTTCAGGTCGAATGCAAAAGTGAAACTCACTTTTACTTCAGCAAAGTCTTTGCTCTTTAATTTCTTTGATCGGAGTGCAATGTGCATTATTGAAGCAAAAATCATCTTTATTGTTCTCGAGTATTGTGGTGGTACATCATGTAATTAGTCCAATGCTTTTCTTGCTCAAACCATCAATAAAAACACTGAATGAATCACTCTTATCAGGGATTAATTAGGAATTGTAAAATGAGTGTATAAACTTTTAAATGCACTCCAAAGCATGTCATTCCATAATTTCAAAGCAAGTACCCATTTCACCTAATTTATTAGACTCAATTTGGCTTGAAGACTCGAGTTAATGGGAAGCCTGAGGTAAATTAGCACGTATAGACATACGATTTAATTTTTATTCTAACAATGTGGGACTATCATGTGTAGAAAGTTCGTGCAAGTACCCATTTCACCTAATTTATTAGACTCAATTTGGCTTGAAGACTCGAGTTAATGGGAAGCCTAGGTAAATTAGCACGTATAGACATATGATTTAATTCTTTATTCTAACAATGTGGGACTATCATGTGTAGAAAGTTCGTGGAATCAATACTATATGTTCTAAAATCTTCAAGTCTTGCATCTAGACACTATCCAATATTTAAATGTCATGTCGAAGTATCACCACATATCTTGTTTACAAAGTTTATATGTTATATATATATATATATATAGTCTTCATCCATAAGTAAATTTAATCTTTTGGATTGAACATTTTAACATAGTATCAAAGTCGGGTTCTACACCAATTTATTTCGCATGTGCGACCCTTGTTGGTCAAATTTGACACGTCAAATCATGTTTGAATGAGTTATGAGGTATTAATATGTGTGTGTGTGTGTAAATGTGATCTCCCTTCACGTCATGATACTCATGGTATATATGAAGTTAGTGGAGAAACAAGAGATAGCCCAAAGTTTAAACCTATCAATTATACTTGACCATACCAAACCTAAATGACTAGTCATAATGAATTACTATAGGAATAAGCGTTACAAAAGTCCTAAAACTCATCATAAAATTGCAGTTAAGTCAAAATGTTTTTAAAAAGTACAATGAAGTCGTAAAATTATTATAGGGATTAAGTCTTGAATTCATCCGTAAAAGTTGCACTTCACTTGCCATATTAAATTTGAGAATCAACTAAAAAAATTAGAATATTTAAATGTCGTCGCTCTTGCCCCGTCCTAACTTTTGATCAAGCCGCTCACCGCCGACTCCATCCAGTGGGCCCATCTTAGCCGTCCATTTGCTTTCTTTCTTCGAAAGAAGCAAAAGGGACAGTGTGATGTGCTACCGGGTATAGAGCGAGATCTCACTTCCCTTTCGGCGCGTGGGAGTAACGACTCGATGCTAGCCATCCACGTTTCATCCCCATCAGGTGCTTTTTGATTTCAAGGTGGATCCCACGCGTGTGCTTGTACTTGCTTTTTTTTTTTTTTTTTTGGTAAAGGTAAGATATATATTGATAAAAGCCAAGAGTACAAAAAGATCTCGACACTAGTAACTTGCACTCCAAATGTAGTAACAAAAGAAGTGGAAGGGTGACGAGAAGCAAAAGCCGCAGAGGTGGCACAACAACAACAACAACAAGGCCAAACTAAGCACGGCTAGCTCGACCAGCTAACAATCAGAGACAAAAGCAAAGAGGAGGCCATCGTCTGATCAAGGACCTACGGGTCCCCATTGAAGATAATCGGGTCTAGACTCCAACTTCTCTACAGCCTTCTGTTTCTGAAATTGTCTTCGACGTTCCTGAAGGTGATAGCCTTGTCCCGAACCACTTTAAAGAGGTGGTTCTTAATGGCCGGAATAGAGAGAGGCTGGTCTCTAAAAATGATGTCATTCCTATTTTTCCAAATGATATGACACAATGCGCCAAATGAAAAGCGGCCTATGCACTTATAGAAATCTTTCCCCATCAAATAGGTAGTTGCCCATCTGAAATTCTCCCCCCAGCCTCTGTTGCGCCAGGGTAAATTGCATCTGGACGCCCAAAAGAAAGCAACAACAGTCAAAAAACAAGTGGTCAAGAGAGTCAGGCACATTCTTGCAGAACGCACAGGCAGCATTTCCAATAATGCCATAGGCCAAAAAGGAGGTCCTGAGTTGGAAGCCTACGTTTGGCCATGAGCCAAAGATTGAGTTGATATCGAGGCACTATGGCGTTGTCCCATACAAAGGAGTACCAGTGGACCCGCGTCCTCTTCTTCCCCGATGAAGTTCCACGCCGATGCCATAGTGAATTGGCCCGAAGAGCTTTCTCGCCAACAGCAACGATCCGGGTCATTCGTCAGGGTCGGAAGAGGTTGCCCCCACGATTGAAGCACCCACCTAAGAGCTTGGCCAACATCTGAGAAGAGGTCAGCAACACAAGCTTGTCTAGAGAGCCCTGAGCTATAGATAAGAGAGTCTGAAAAGAACAGGTTCAAGGGCCCTCTAGTGTGCCAGTTGTCAAACCACAGAGAGGTTGTTTGGCCATCGCCAATTTTCCAGTAGAAGGCCATCTTGAAATTCCTTCTTAAGGTCAACAAGCTCTTCCAAGCCCAGGATCCAGATGTTGGCTTCCTAGTAACCCAAAAATTCTTATTTTTTAAGAACGTGGAGTGGATCCATCTACACCATAGCGCTTCCTTGTCGGAGAACAAGATCCAAATATGCTTTAGCATGGAGGCTTTATTGCAATCTTGGAGCCTCCTAACACCTAGCCCTCCTTCATCCTTTGGAAGGCAAACGTCATCCCAAGCTACCTTAGCACCACCCCTGCCTAGGTCCGGACCTTTCCATAGGAATTGTCTAAATATTTTCTCTATCTGTTCCATCACAGCTGAAGGTAACATAAATACAATAGCCCAGTAGGCTTGTATAGCATGAAGAACTGACCTGATAAGCTGAAGCCGACCAGCAATAGAGAGGAAGCGGTGGGTCCAAGACTGAACCCTTGCAGTGATACGATTGACCAGGGTACAACAAATGGCTTTATTGATTCTCGAAGTGATAATGGGAACCCCCAGGTACCTAACTGGTAGGCTTCCTTCTCGAAAGCCCAACTCCAATAGAATATTATTTCTTAGGGAGGGATTGCCACCCGCCAAGAAAATTTCACTCTTGCATGAGTTAGGACGAAGGCCACTCCAAGAGGAAAATATATTTAGAGCTTCCTTAAGGAGAGTTGCCGAAGGAAGGTGCGCCTCACAAAAAAGGAAGACATCATCTGCAAAGAAGAGATGTGAAAGACCCACTGCCTTGCACCTCCAGAAGAACTTGAAATCAGGCCTCGAGGATTGCTTAAGAATGATCCCTGAGAGCACTTCCATGACCATAGTGAAAAGGTAAGGAGAGATGGGATCACCTTGGCGCAGACCTCGCCCACTCGCAAAAAACCCGTGGAGCTCTCCATTCAAAGCTATTGAGAATTTGGGAGTGCGAACACACGTCATAATTAGGCTAGTGATAGAGTGAGGGAATCCAAAGGCCAGCATCACATTCTCAAGGAAGCCCCAATCCACAGTATCATATGCTTTCCTGAAGTCCACCTTTATCGCACACTTAGGTAGAGAAGGCTAAAGGTGGAAGCTAGAGAATAGCTCCTGAGCCAAGCAATATATTGTCCCTAATTCGTCTACCTTTTATAAAAGCAGTCAAAAGGGCCTATCGTGTTATTCAAAGCTAGGGCCACCCGATTAGCTAGCACCTTTGTAATACACTTGTAGATAGTGTTGCAACAAAGGCGATAGGCCTCGTAATCCTCCACGTAAGTGGCGTTGAGCACTTTCGGAACCATTACCAAGATGGTATTGTTAACCTCCCTCAAGAGATTTCCGGAGTTGAAGAAATCCAACACTGCAGCCGTTACTAACGGACCTACCGTGTCCCAGTTTTCTTTGAAAAACTCCGCTGTGAAGCCATCTGGCCCAGGAGCCTTTCCCTTGGGCAAAGAGAAGATAGTGTTCCGGATCTCCATCTCTGTAACTGGTTGACCAAGAAGAGCAACCTGATCAGACGAAAGTGGATGTTGGATAACCTCCCTCAAGTCCTCTAACGGAGGTCTAATAATCTCCTCTTGCGGCATCAAGAGGTCCTCAAAGAATTCTACAAACCTTCGTTGCACCAGGCGTGGCTCCGTCAGTATGTTCCCCGAAGAGTCAAGGACGGAGAGGACTCGTTCCTCAACCTTGTCTTTTGTTGACATATTGATGGAAGAATTTGGTATTTCGATCTCCTCCCTAAGCCATCTTACCCCGGACTTTTGCCTGAAGAATGACTCCTCCGAGGCGCGCAACTCTGCAAAGATACATCTTTGGCTTTTCTCCATCTCAGCAAGGTCGACAGAAAAGGGGTTTAGCTGTAATTCTGCTTGAGTGGCCTCCATCATCTTTCGCGCATCAAGAGTTCTAGTAGATATATTAGAGAATGAATCTCTGTTGAGTTGCTTGAGTCGAAATTTGAGAGCCTTGAGTTTAGAGACAAGCTTGTACATAGGGAACCCATTCCCCGGCACATTCCACACTTGTGTGACAATTCCATTGAACTCCGGGTGCTTCATCCAGAAGTCGAAGAACTTGAAGGGCTTCCTTCTATGAGTCGGATTAAGAATCTTCACCACCATAGGCGAGTGGTCCGAGATTCCGGAGCAAGGAAGGAGGCTTCGAGTAAGATAGATCCAAGCTCCACTTGGCATTCACTAGAACCCCGTCAATCTTCCTTGCTTTCCTAGAATGCCCCGAAGACGTAGTCCAAGTGTATCTAAACCCAACGAACCTCAAATCTTCCAGCTCAGCTTGCTCCAAGCACTGTCTAAACTCATTAAAACAAGGGAGCCAATCTTCGGATCCACCGACCCAGTCCAATGGATCCTTAATAGCATTGAAGTCCCCCAAGACAAGCCAAGGAGTGTCTCGGAGATGGTTGCTTTTCATGATGATGTCTTCCCACAGCGGTCTCCTCAGCGGAAAAGAGTGATCTCCATAAATAAAAGACACACAGCAAGCCACCCCAGAGTCAAGGCTCTCAAGGTTCCCATGAATTGCCTGCTTGGTAAGAGAGAATGTTTCAAACTTGACTCTCATGGGGTCCCATCCAACCCAAATTCTACCCCTGGGGGAAAAATCATAGTTTGCAGTCCAACACCAACCTCTCAACAGCGCTTCGGATATGGAGTTAAAACGATCCTGTGGCACCTTAGTTTCCACCAAACCAACACAAAGACAAGTGGTTCGAAGTAATAAAATTACGAATCTCCGCTTGTCTAGTCGAATCAACCATACCTCTAATATTCCAGCAACCTATATACATATGTACAAAAGAGGAAATGAGGAAGGGTTACCTCCTTTTCGGTGGCTTGCGACGGCTCGGAGTGGGAGCCACACGAGTCGGTGGAGGAGGTGGGTCTGGAGGAAGCACCAGGGGCTTATCCTGGGTATTCTCCTCCCTGTTTCTCGTTGGAGGAGCCTTCGGCGATAGACCTGGAAGGGCCTTCGGCGATTGACAAGGCGAGAGAAGATCTTCATCTGAGCTAATGTGGTCCGCTCCACTCCCCAGGCCCGCATCTAGATGGCTAATAGGGTCTTTCTCCATTGTCGAGGTGTGGTCATCCACACTGATTAGTGCTTGAAACCCACTCTGAGCTCTCCGAGTAGAGGTTGATGGCAAGCTTTTAAGAGCTGCTGCTGACTGCTTGAGAGGTGGTTCCTCTTCACCAGAGCTTGCCGGATGGTGCAAACATGTCTCCTTGGGGGAGATTTGTTCTTCTTTCCCTTGACTTGTTTCCATCCAAAATCAGCCTCATTCAGATCTACCACCAGCATTGGTGAAGTCTCAGAGGGGCGGGCCTCCACTTGTGGGAGGGGGAGGGATGGTCTCGAACTTGCTTCGGCCTTGCACCGCCTTCGACCATTCAAAAGGCTGCACAATTGTGCCCAAAGGAGCCACACTTCAAACATTCCGCTGGCTTCCACTCATACTCTATGGCAATCGACCGAACAACTCCGTTTAGTCTCACCTTGGTCAAGTAGAACCTTGGCTTGTTTACTTGAATCTCCACACGTACTCTTGCAAATGAGATCCTTTGAGATTGTTCCGTGCGTTGATCAACAAATAACGGCTTGCCAATGGTGCTCGCGATGGCGCTAATTGCCGGGGCTGTCCATAGGTCAAGAGGTAGGTTCTTCAAGCGAATCCACACTGGCACCGTGGTTTGTTTCTCCCTCTTCAACTCTAGGAGCGGCTTCCATTGTTGCAAAACAAGTGCAACTCTTGCAACCGTTATAGGTCCTTCTTCCAAAATCTTCCTTCGAACTCGGGGTCGGGATGTGGAAGAAAAGAAACCCCGGTCATCGGCAAAAACCTCAACAAGCTTCGGTCCCCAACATAGCTTGAGCGAGTTCTCCGTGAGCTGAAACGGCAAACTCTTTCCTATATAATATCCAACCAGACACTCATGCCATTTGGGATCCACCGCATCTAACACTTCTTCAGGAAGATCCACTACTGGGGTATCATCCTAAAACGAGGGAGGAACAAAGGTAAGGTCATACCCTCTCGCTGCAAGTTTCGCAACATTTGCCCACGTCCGGACAGCCGGGGCGTCTGGTTTCCTCGCTTGTTTTTGCGAGGCTTGGGGCCGTTTGGAAGCCGACCTCACTCTACTTCGTCCTCTCGAGCGCCTATCCCGGCCTACCTCTTTGGGACCACGGTTTGAGGTCTCTACTAGTGCAGGTGCCTTGCCCGTGAGCATGGAGGCCCAGGCCTCCTTGTCTCGATTGAGGGGGTTAGATGTCCTCTCCGATTCATCTCTCAATTGTGCCGTCTTACTCGGCTCACCACCCACAGCCATTGGAGCAGCCATAACATACCCAGCCGGCTAAACCCAGACCTCTACACATCAGCCATCTATAGAGCAAGAGACTAACCGGTCGGACGCCTCGCACCTCTCGGGTTGGCTGGACGCAGCAAGGACGGGGCAGGGTGGAGGACCAACAGACCGTTCAGGAGCTAGGCGGCTTACCTGACGCCCTCTTCCCGCTGCAATCAGGTCCGAGACGCACCAACTCAAGGGCCGAACACCGCAGCAGTTCGGTGCAGGGCGTGGCACGGGTCGGAACAGGGGACGGAACAGAACACCAGCACGGTTCGGTGAAGGCTCGGCACAGCAGGGGAGTACTAGCAACCATTCAAGATCAGAGCCGAGGGAGGCTTACCTGAGAGTGCTGGGACGCCTGCGAACCACAGACCCGAGCCACACCAGCACCGCACCTCAAAGGGCCGAGCAGCGCAGCAGCAGGCGATTCTCTTGGAGAGGCAGCTCAGATCTCGCCGAATAGATGGAGAGAGTCGAATCCGTTCGGTGAGGAGCGAGGGCCTTCCCAGAGGAGCTGAACCCCCGATTTTCACGCCAATCGGAGGTCTGGATCGGCCGGATCGAGCAGCTGACTCCGGCGAGCTACAATTCAAAACCCCATAGGAAAGAGGCGATGAACAGTACCCGTGCGAGCATTTTGGCTTTAATTTCTCATTGTACTTGCTTTTGTGATTTTCTTTATCTTTTTTTCTTTTCAACTTAAATCCTTATTGCCCATTTAATAACAAAAAGAAGTAGAGACATTCCATATGCTCATCCTTATCGACAATTTAGGCTGCGTTTGTTTTCACTTCTCTTTTCTGTTTTTAAGCACTTTTTTTTTCTGTTCTTGTAAACATAAAAGGAACATAAACGCGTTTGGGTGCGTTTTTGTTCTAAAATTGTTTTTTTGTTCTCAAAAACACATCTGAAACAGAAACAAGAAATAAAAAAAAATTGTTTCTTGTTTCTGAAACAAAATTTAGAAACACTTTCTTTTCTTTTTCTTTTTTCTTTGGCCGGTCGCCGATCTCGGCCAAGTCCGGCGACCGGCCATCGAGGGTCGGCGACCTCGCTGGAGAGTCGCCGGCCCCCGGCGAGGCCGAGCATCACCGGCCCTTGGCGAAGCTCAGCCTCGCCTTCGCTGGGCGAGCTCGAGCTCGCCCCGGATTCGGCGAGGCCGAGCTCACCCAGCGGCCGGCGAGGCTCGACGTCGCCGAGCCATCGCCAGGTCGGCGCCTGGGGGTGGCCCAGCAAGGCCGAGCGTCGCCGTCCGCTGGGCGAGCTCGGCCGTTGGGCTGGGCGAGCTCAATCTCGCCCAGATCCGGTGAGGCCAACCTCACTGGGACTAGGCGAGCTCGATCTCGCCCGGATCCGGCGAGGCCGAGCTCGCCCGGCCAAAGCGAGGCCACCGGCCATGGCCGAGGCCGGCGGCACGGCCAAAAGAAGAAAAAAAGAAAAAAAGAAAAAAAAGGAAAAATAAATATGAAAATAAAATAGAAAAAAATAAAATAAAAATATTAAAAAATAAAAGAAATAAAAAAATTATACAAATTTAGCAAACGTATTTCTGTTCATTTTTTATTTCCGGAACAAGTTTACCAAACACGTTTTTTGTTCAAAAATTGTTCCCCGGAACTGAAACACGTTTTTCTATTTTTGTTTCCTAGAATAATTTTTAAACAAAAATGTTACCAAACACGCCCTTAATTCCTCATTCATCTAACCACTGGAGCTCCCCAGTGGCCACCCTTGAGAAATGGGAGTTGGGGGTTTTTGAGAATGATTTTAGTTTTAGGTATAGATATCGATTTTCATAACCTAGAAAGAGATAGAACAAAAGGTTTAAGAGTAAGTGTTAGAATAACGATACAGTATGATCGATAAAAAATAAAAATAAAGAGACTTCCTCATCCCAAAAGTCTGTGACTAATAATTGCTTTATGGTCACAAAAAATTGAGAGCTATATTGAGTAAAGAAATAAAGAAGAGTATGGGTTGGCGTAGGCTACTATTTTAAATAAATTCATTTACTTATTGTATAGCCATAGATTAAGAACAACATTTTTTTATCGGTTACTCTTGAAGTTGAGCAAGGTAGATCTGTTCAAAAAATTTGCCTCGACCTAACAACTTTATAACAAAAGAACAATTAAAGTTTACGGTATGGTTGATATAGCTTTGCCAATGGATTTTTAGCCTAAAAAGTTGGCTTGAAATTCATGTGTTTGGTAAAAGTTTTTGAAAACCCATTTGTGAACTATAATGCATTTGTAAAGAAATTTCTCTCACGGGACCTTCGGTTTAGCATTAACAGCATTCTAGATTCTCAAGACATTGAACAGTGAGTTAATGAATTTTTGTTTTATTTCCCATCTTACCCCCATTCATGAGCAGGATCGTAACCGAGGGTTAAGTGTTGCCCGAGGTCAACGTCGCGGGTAGATCAGGCGAGAGCTAGGGGGTCAAGCCAAAATCTGGAGAATCCAAGGTCGCACTTGAGCTTTGTTAGGATTTGGCACATAATCACAATAATATAAAGAATAAAAGTAAGAAAAAGAAATTAAGACACAAGATTTTTATCATGATTTATATTAAATTAGGGTTACGTTTAGCAAAAGATTCAACTATAATTAACATCTCATATCTCTTTCCGTTACATCTCTCGAGTACAAGAGAAAGAAATTATATATATCCAATAGCTATTTAAGAGCCCAAGTATAAATTACCAAAAAGATATGGACTTAAATTATAAAAGCCCTCCGCCGGCTTGGGGGCAGCCCTTGGCCCCCCGACTTGCTCACCCGGAAGGGGGACCCCGTCCCTTATTGTTGATGGAAAATATGAACTTTACCTCAAAGATTACAAGGTTGCCCCTTCCCGGTGAGCAAGTTGGGGGCCGCGGGCCGCCCCCAAGCCGGCGGAGGCCTTTTATAATTTAAGTCTATATCTTATTGGTAATTTATACTTGGGCTCTTAAACAAGAGAAGATTACGGATTAGCGTATGGAACTAATACGGTAAATTATTGGTGTGACCGATTATAGGTCTTATAGTCACTTGGATGGATTAGGACCTACATTTTGAGAGATGTGAGTCAACCAAAGTGAATTAGTCGAAGCTAGTCAAGCTACATAATATTGTCGCGTCCGTCTAAGCCCAATAGTTTACGAAAAAACAACGTTAGAATCCATTTTTAATCATAAGAAAGTTTGGAAGGCTCTTTAGGCACAACAAAAGCACCTGACCTAACCCGTTTTATGTGATACAAAATGACGAAAAATGTGTGAATATCTCGCATGAATTTTATCTTATATATCATGTATATGGTTAAAACAAGAGCCGAGAGAATGCTTGCTCCGGCGCTCAACATGTAACACTTAATTTGCCTCTATGACACATGATAAGTTGCAGGACCTAATTGTGCCACATGGCTCGGGTTCAATCAATTAGCATTGGCTTAGTGATATGTCTCAATAAGCCTTCTATTACTTATTGAATTTGAATTGAAAAATGGATAAAAATGTATATTCAAATGTACTCTCGAATATATTTAACTAATAAAAATACGCACCTCTTCTTAAATTGAAAATTTCGACTCCATGGGTCTATTTTGAGGAACTGGTCAGCGAGGTGTGCCACTTTTTTTCTTGCCTAACTTTTTTTATCCTGTAGAATCATTCAAACCACATTTATGGCCTATATTATATCTTCATGGCAATAAAGAAACTGATCTGACCTACTCAGGAAGGTGGTCCAGGACAATTTTTCAAGATCAAGATGCTAACACAATGAATTATATGAGATAAAGAGAGATGAATTCTGTTGGGAGTCGAACCACCACTTGCGGTGGCCCAATTGGATAAGGCTCCTATGATCCTTTGCGAGGAGGAGGGGAGTTCGAATCCCGTCGGCCGTACGGGATCTTAAGTGCGACGTCGGGGTGGTAGGTCCTCCGCTAGCGTCACCCCAGGGTTTGCCCGCCGTCTATCGGCTTACGAGATTCCCTGAGTCATCAAAAAAAGAAAAAATTGTGTTGGGAGTCAAGTGAGGCAAGTCTCTAGGAGCGCTAGATTTCAAGGGTGAGAGAGGCAAAGATGAAACATAAGCGAAAGAAAGCGGGAGTGAGACAAAGATGAGTCATGGAGAAGAGGGGAGTATTGAGCGAGAGAGTCGAGAGAAGAATTGTTATCTTGAAACTAAACAAAAAGAATGTGTAAGTTGTGTTAAAAAAAAAAAAGTTTTGTATCAAAGAATTGATGTGATTTGGAGTAAGTAATATATTTAAGTGGTTCATGACTCATTGGTTTAAACATTTAAATGAATGTGGATTCGATTGAATATGTTGACAAATTCGAACTTAAATTATTTCTGAACAATCTCCTTTAGTGAAAGGTATTGAGCTTTTAAATAGGTAGTGAAAAAAGAAAGCCAAATCAGCGAGAGATGTGCACGAGAGTTGGATGAGTTGAATTTAAAGGTGCGTTTGTTTCGCGGAAAATATCATGTTTCCGGAAAACATTTTCCTAGAAGTCATTTTCCAGAAAAATGACTCTATTTTCCGGTGTTCAACCAAAACCTAAAATTTGAGTATAAAATATTTTCCACCATTTGTTAGCTCATTTAATTATTTGAGAAAAATTTTCAAAATTAAATTTTAATATTTTTAATTGAGCAAAAAAATTAAATTTATTTATTTCTTTTTATTTTTATCCGCCGCCTCCTTCCTCCTCCTTCCGCTACCGTCGCCTCCTTCTTGCTTAACGATGGCTAGCTGCCCGACAGCCAACCAAGACCCGGTGGCTAGATCCGGAGAGCTCGAGGCTCGGTTGATCTCGCCCGAGCTTGCTGCGAGCTTCGCCGGGCTCTGGCGAGCCGCGAGCTCGGGCAAGGCCCAAGCCCCACCTAGCTTGTCGGATCTGACGAGTCACGAGCTCCGCCCAGGCTGGCGAGAGCTCCACCTCGCCCGATCTAGCAAGGCCCGATCTCGGCTTCGCTAGATCAGGCTAGGCGGAGCCTTGCCGGCCGCGGCCAGTTGCCGGACGCCGCCGTGGTAGGTCACCGGCCACCGCCAAAGAAGAAGAAGATGAAAAGAAAAGAAAGAAAAGAAAAGAAATTAAAAAATCGATTTAAAAAAAAGAAAAAGAAAAAAAGCATAAAAATAAAACGAAAATGTATTGATAAAAAGAAGTAAGAGGGAAGAAATCATGGAAAATGTTTTCCACTTTTCAAAAGTGGAAAACGTTTTCCTTACTTTAAAAGTTGTTTTTTCCAATGATGAAAATATTTTCCTTGACTAGTTCATTTTCCATAAAACGAACACCGGAAAATCCATAAAATATTTTCTTGGAAGTCATTTTCCTTGAAACGAACGGACCCTAAGTTTTTCTCAGTTGTCATCAATTCTAGAGAAGTTGGGGCCGGATGTTGAAGAATTTACTAGAGTGAAAGTAAGAACCGAATTAATTTTCCCTATCCAAATGAAATTGAAACGTGGGCCTTATCATATGGGCTCGAAAACTCTCCCGCAAGCCGTGCCGAAGACCAAATTGGGCCGACATAAAATAGACAGGGCCCATTTTCTCAACCAAGCCCCTTCCCATCCGCAGATAGGCCCGGCGAGCCCGCAACCGCGAACGAAGCCTCGTGATCCGGGAACAAGCCGAGCCTTCTAGTCTGACTGGGACCCAGGCGTGGGATTCAAAAAAAGGGGAAAATCGGGGCCGTCGATACATGGGCCCCATCAATCGACCCCACGTCGATCCGGGCGCGGACGATGGAGGCTCGGCCGGAACAAGGAGGGTAGGGGGTGCACCGTCGTCCCATTTCCATTTCCCCAACTTCACACTCCGTCTGCCAGGTCGAGAAGAGGCGGTGTTGGGAATGACTGATCCCTGAAAAACCGGATTCAACACTAAATCGAACCCCTAAATCAATGCGGAAGCTAAGCCCGAGAAAAACAACACGTATCACCGATCCTAAAGCACACCACGGATTCGAGCGTACCTTTTAGCCACAGATTAAACACCGACGCCGTTAGAGGAAGAGAAACTTTGTCATGTTCGATCCGGTGAAGCAAATTGGCCTTCGCGCTTCACTATTTTGCTTTTGGAGAAAACGAGAGAGAGAGAGAGCATTGAGAAAAACGTACATCTTTTCCTTTTGAACAAAACGGTATCTTTTTTTCTCTCTTTCTCCTCCCTTTTATACCTCTCTCCTTCCACAAGCCCTATTCCCGTGGGCCGGGCTTTCTCAGCCCAACTTGGGCGAACGGGCCTTAAGCCCAATACTAATAAAGCCTTCATCTCCCACTCGCACATGGTGGGCCGAACAGGATTCTCTTTACCTCTTTTCAACATTCATATCGGTGAATAATCCGTGCGACCAGCATACTTTGAGAGCTCGTTGCTATACATCTGTTAGGAATATATAGCAGCTCATAATGGGCGTCACACTCCGAGTAGACTTAGTATGCAGTACCCTAGATCGATCGATCACATTTATATCTCTCTTAATCTCTTTTAAACAATGATATATATATATATATATATATATATATATTGTATTCACAATTATAATTATCACAAAGACAGTCATAATTGGTCGACCAGTCAATACAAAACTACAATGTGATTCTACAAAATCGATCTTCATCTTTCCTTCAAACTCTTAATTTCAGTTCAGCTTGCTTTTCTAGAAATGTCCCATTAGATCGAATCAACTCATGACCATTGGCAACATCCTAAGATAGCAAACACTAAATAGAAATCTTGAGAATAAGTAAAAGTCATGAGGGGACTAAAAATTTGAGGAACTCTTTTCCTCAAGAGTCTCACACGTCATAAAAGTTGGGATCAAACTTTTTGCCACTCTTATTGGTCGTCTTATGCATACGTAGTATGAAATACGTATTACGGTATTAACTCCTTTCCCATGGAGTGTATGTCTACATTTTTCAATACCGTACAGATGATAGTTCAGACATACCCAATGTCTAACTCAAGTTCATATATCTACTGATTCACAAAATTCATCAGAACTCACATCTGGCATCTTAGACAGATAAAGTAAAATATGTGGGGTATTTTACTTTCCGACATCACAAGTATTATGTCCTCATCTTAACACTTAGTTAATGCGATATGCGTATTTTAAGCTTGAGCTCTCGATTATCACCTAGATAATAAGTTTAAATACTGTCTCATCTCTATTTATTACACAGTAAATAGAGGCGATTACCCGTGTGAGTGGGCTAATCTTTTATCTGTCCGACATACTTCCTCAACTTATAATAATACACTAAGTATTAAGATGCATAAAGATCATACAAAGATTCATAGGTATTAATCAATGAAAAACAAAATTTCATAAAATGTGAACAACTCAGGGAAAAAACAATCCAGTACATCAGACTCTACGCAATCCTAGAGATTTTACATGGCCACAAAACACATATCTAGGTATTGGCTTTGTCATAGGATCTGCTACTATTCTATGCGTAGATATATACTGTAAGTTCACATCCTTTCGTGCAACCATATATTTTACAAAGTTATACTTGATATCTATATGTTTGGTCTTGCCATGATACTTTGGATCTTTGGTGTACACTATAGCTGCTTGGCTATCACAGTTAACCAATAATTGATTTGCAGCTTTCTCAATAACACCTAAATGATCCAAGAATCTCTTAAGCCAAACTCCTTCTTGTACTGCTGCTAATAATGCCACGAATTCAGCTTCCATCGTGGATAAGGCTATGCACGTTTGCTTCTTACTACTCCATGATATGACGCCATTGCTCAGTAAGAAAGCAAATCTTGAGGTAGATTTCCTTTCATCTAAATCTCCTCCCTAATCAGCATCTGAATAGCCTTCAAGTCGCAGATCCTTTCCTTGGTAATTCAACTTGTAATCAGCAGTTCCCTTCAAATACCTCAGTATTCTCTTAACGGCCTTCCAATGTGCTGGACCTGGATTGGATTGGTATCTACTCACCATTCCAACTGCAAAACATATGTCGGGTCTTGTACACATCATAGCGTACATTAAGCTCCCAACAGCACTTGCATAAGGAACATGCTTCATTTGTTCCTTCTCTTGTGGAGTCCCTGGACATAATCTATGGCTCAACCCTTCACCTTTTGCAATAAGAGTGTCTATGGGTTTACAATCTTGCATACGAAATCGTTCAAGAACTTTGTTTATATAAGTTTCTTGCGAAAGAGACAACGATCTCTTCGAACGATCTCTTGAAATCTTAACTCCAAGAATGTATGCAGCCTCACCCATATCCTTCATCTCAAAGTTGGAAGACAACCAACTCTTGATGGTCTTAACAAACTCCATATTGCTTCCGGCAATTAGTATATCATCAACATATAATGATATGATCACAAATTGATCATTGGATCTTTTGATATATACACAATGATCCTCATCAATCATTGTAAAATCATATGCCATTATGGCATTATGAAAACGTATATACCATTGTCTTGATGACTGCTTAAGACCATATATCGACCTCAAAAGTCGACATACTTTTTCTTCTTGGCCTTTCACTATGAAACCAGCAGGTTGTTCCATATATATTTCTTCCTCTAATTCTCCATTGAGGAAAGCAGTCTTTACATCCATTTGATGTAACTCAAGATCCAGACTAGCCACTATTGCCGAATAATGCGAATCGAGGTAAATCTCACTACAGGAGAAAACGTATCTTCATAATCAATTCCTTCCTGTTGATTATACCCTTTCGCCACAAGGCGAGTCTTATGCCTTTCTATCGAGCCATCAGCCTTTCGCTTTATTTTGAGAACCCATTTGTTCCCAATAGCTCTCGCGTCCTTTTGGCGAGATCAACTAGTTCCCGTACTTGGTTTGATTTCATTGACTCCATTTCCTCTTCCATTGCATTAATCTATTTTTCCTTACTATGGCAATTCGAGCCTCATTAATATTTCTTGGCTTATCCTCATCTTGTGGAGCAACCATAAAAGTTTCCCCTTCAATGTCAAAACGTCGTCAGGGAATACTTTGGCGACTTGTTCGCCGTATGGGAGATTGCACACTTTGCACATCATTTCCCATCATGCTCCCACTTGGATTAGGCAATGATGATGTCGTCTCATCAAGTGGTTGCAATTGAGAATGAGTTGAATTCAATTCATCACTTCTCATATTACTCTTACTTGGACGAACTCCACTAACATCATTATCCTGATCCAAGGTCTCAAATAAGGAACAATCTTCCCCTATTTCGCCCTTCTTAGGAAATTCATCCTCTAAGAATGTGACATCTCGTGATTCAAACTCAGTTATACTCCCACTTTCCTGCTCACCTATGAACACATATCCTTTAGAGTATTCCGAGTATTTTATGAAAATACTTTTCTTTCCTCTGGGACCCAATTTCCCAAATTTGTGAGAGGACTCATGTATATATGCAGCACAACCCCATGGCTTAAGAAAACTTAAGTCCGGTTTTCTACCTGTCCATAACTCATATGGAGTGGAAGTAACTGATTTGGAAGGCACATGGTTAAGTATATAGGCAGTAGTTAACAACGCATCACTCCAAAAGGTAATAGGTAAGTTAGCATGCGCCATCATAGACCTAACCATTTCCAGTAGGGTTCTATTTCTTCTCTCCGCAACACCATTTTGTTGAAGAGTATACGGAATAGACAATTGTCTTTCTATTCCTTTTTCATCACATAATTTTTTGAACTCATCAGATAAATATTCTCGACCTCGATCGGATCTCAATGCTTTTATTTTCTTGTCTAATTGATTTTCCACCAGGTTCAAAAACCTTTTGAAACAACTTATTGCTTCAGATTTATGAGAAATCAAATAGACATATCCAAATCGAGTGTAATCATCTATAAAAGTGATGAAATAAACAGCCCCATGCCTTCCTTTCACATTCATTGGACCACAGATATCAGTATGGATTAAATGCAGAGGAAATTCAGCTCTTTTTCCTTTTCCAAATGGTTTCCTTGTCGTTTTCCCTTCTAGGCAATGCTTACATATGGGCAAATCGACTTTTTCAATGTTCCCCAACAAGCCCTCTTTGGCTAGTCTATTCATACGCTGTTGGCCAATGTGACCAAGTCTAACATGCCACACTTTCACATCATTATCATATGTATTAGGAGACGTGAGAAGGGAATAACAAACATTTGCATTAACATAATCAATATCTAATACAATGAAACCATCCAGAAAATAACCACAACCATAATAGTTTGTATCCAAATACAAATCTACACCTCTATTATGGAAGTTCATATTAAAACCTAGTCTAACCAACACTAAAACAGACACTAAATTTCGACGAATCTCCGGAGCATACAATACATCATGTAGGAATAAAGTGCGTCAACCACGCATATTCAGTTGGCATGTGCCAATTCCTTTCACTTCAGCTCGGGAGTTGTTTCCCACATAGACCCACTTAGTTCCAGTTGGTACTCGTCGGAATTCCACGAATGATCCTCTATCCTTTGCTACATGGTCTGTCGCTCATGAATCTACAATCCACAAAGGATTAGACTCAATCAAGAATACAGAACTCGACACAAAAGTAAAGTTCTGAAAAACATAAGGGGTGTTTACCTTCTTTGGCTCACGACAGTCGCGAGCATAGTGACCCTTCTTGTCACAATTAAAACACTTCACCCTTGTAAGCTTCTTCATTCGAGGACGCTTTCCTCTTTCATGTTGGTTAACTTTTGATTTCTTGCAACAAGGACTTGATCCTTTGCAATTCCACATATTGAACGAATCAATACGCTTGCGCTTAGAGCTCAAAGCCCTTTCTGAGCTAGAACCAGCATTGTAAATGTCTACTTTCGACTCAAATGCCGTTAGACGGTCCTCTACTAGCTCAAGGTGGCGCACGGCATCCTCAAGATCTTCCATAATATGGTCAAGAGCTTTTAGTGCTTCTTGCTTTTCCAGCACATATTGGACTTTCATGTGCCAAATTTCATAGTTGTCACCATTGAGCTTTTCACCTTTGTTCAGCTCGGCAACTATGCTCTTTGTGGCTGAAGCCATTGATCTGAACACATCAGACATATGCACGAATTATTAATGCCTATCATTTATGCATCCCTATTTACATAGACCCATCATATTAATGAATAATTTCAAGTAAGGCTTCAGAATCAAAATGTCACTACGTTTCCAATCATCCTCCAAAAATCCTAACTTAAAACTATTATTAATATGATTGTCATATGCAAAATCAATTCTATGAAGCTACAAAAACTTCTAAAACTACCCACAGCTAATTACCTACAGCAACTAGCAATAACAGAAAGCAACATATAATAGACATCCAATAAAAACGATAATGCTTTCAATTAACACAATTAGGTAGTAATCATTGCATAATATGTCCACAAATCACACTTAACATATATCAGCCAATACAACTAACACAAAGTCGCACACGAAACCGGGAAAGATCCTCTTTTGTTCAATTTCTTGATCTTTTCCCTTGTCATAATACAGTAATATTCATTTACAAAATCTATTACAATTTTCTTATATGAAGCAGCTCCGTTGACATCCCATATGCGATTCAACACATCTTGCCATTCGGTGTAAGAGTGTTTATGAAAATCGCACCATCTCTCGACTTGTGACATAGGACGACCATTCCATATGACCTTTTGTATTTTCCCGTTCACTTCAAGGACGTGATCAATTAAGTCACCTCTCTCCCATCGATGATCGCGCCTAAGCTATCAACTTAGACAGCCTTTCCTTCTGTTCATCGGTAATTGCGCGAATAGGTGTGCGCAACCTGAGGGGAGGCATTTTTTCCTGCAACAAATGCAGAAATGTAACTGCAACAAATGCAGAATAAATAAGGGATCACAAATAATCCACATAGACTTAGTTGAAAAAGAAACACATTCGTTTCCTTTTTTTTTTTTTTTTTTTTTTTCAGGTCAACGGTCAACGGTCAAAGTCAACGGTCAACGGTCGTCGGTCAACGATCAACGGTCGTCAACGGTCAACGTTCGTCGGACGTCGGACCGGTCGGACAGGTTGAACTGGACATACCGGTCGGACCGGTCGGGCCGGTTCAGGAGAACCGACGGCACGTGCCGCACGCATGCGCGGGATGACGTCATGCAGACGTCATCCGGCACGTGCGGCGCGCATGCCGACGTCCTCGGGTCGCCTTACGATGACCGTCCGGCGAAACGTCGTCGTGCTGACGTCACCCTAGCGGTTATTGACCGTTGGGTGACGTCATGATGACGTCAGCACACGTCGGTCCACGGACCGGCGCGTGCCGGTTCACCGGCCGGCGATGCGCACGCGCCGGTTCGCCGACCGGCACGTGTGCCGCACGCGCTGGGCGAGCTAGCGCTTCCGAGCGCGTCGCGCCCACGCGCAGCGGCTTCTGGCCGCGCGTGTGGGCGCGTGCGGCGTCTCCCGGCAGCGCACGACGTGTCTCCCGACTCGTCTCGACGTCGCCTTTCTCCCCATGTGTTCAGAAAACAATTTCGACTTACGAAAAATTAGAAAAATGGCCGAAGAACGCTCGGGTGTCGGGATTTCTCGCCCCGATCCGTACGGCCGAATTGCTTTTGCGAAAAATCAATCAAAAACATCAAAACAGATCGGGAAAACGTGAACTAGGGCTCTGATACCAATGTTGGGAATGACTGATCCCTGAAAAACCGGATTCGACACTAAATCGAACCCCTAAATCAATGCGGAAGCTAAGCTCGGGAAAAACAACACGTATCACCGATCCTAAAGCACACCACGGATTCGAGCGTACCTTTTAGCCACAGATTAAACACCGACGCCGTTAGAGGAAGAGAAACTTGGTCCTGTTCGATCCGGTGAAGCAAATTTGCCTTCGCGCTTCACTGTTTTGCTTTTGGAGAAAACGAGAGAGAGAGCGTTGAGAAAAACGTACGTCTTTTCCTTTTGAACAAAACGGTATCTTTTTTTCTCTCTTTCTCCTCCCTTTTATACCTCTCTCCTTCCACGGGCCCTATTCCCGTGGGCCGGGCTTTCTCGGCCCAATTTGGGCGGACGGGCCTTAAGCCCAATACTAATAAAGCCTTCAGGCGGGAAAAGAGAAACGCCGAGAGAGGGAAAGGAAGGTAGGAAGGAGAAGGAGAAGGAGATGAAGGAGAGAGGGAATGGGGCGGGGAGACCGGTGGACGAGAGGTACACGCAGTGGAAGTCGCTCGTCCCCGTCCTCTACGACTGGCTCGCCAACCACAATCTCGTCTGGCCCTCCCTCTCCCGCAGGTTCTCCCCTCTCTCTCTCTCTCTCCTAGGGTTTCTCCGCCGCTTCTCGTGCGCTGTCTTTCTCTCTCTTTCTTAGCTCCTATCATTTCGCATTGCCGCCGAAGGAGTGTAGATGGTGCCGTGTTTTTGTCCCCGAGCCGCTTGGAACTCCTTCCCAACCTCACGTGGCTTCTGGTTGTGACCTGAGCGTAGACACGTGCGCATTGGTCCGTTCTTTTTTTCATTTTTTTTTATAGGGGGAGATGGTTGTGAGGTTTTTTTTTTACCCAATGATGGCGACCGGCGAGAGACGACTACATCTCGGAGTCGTTGAGTGGGGATAGGCTGTACGCGTCATTTTTTAGCCGTTGCAGCTGCGTTCCGTGCTTAGTCTCGTCGAAGATCCGAGCGTTTTCGGTTCTTTCCGTTTTCCGCGTCGTCTCGGGTCCAATCTCTTCGAAGCAGATGTTTTTCTTTTATCCGTGACATGTGTGTTTGTGCGGCATTCGGAAACTAGGAGATATCAAATGCGAATCGTGGTGGCGCCGAATTGAGCCCCGTATGTGATCTATCGGTACATGAATTTTAGTGGCTACATCGAAGGATTCGTGAGAGCCGAGAGAAAAATTGTAAAGCAGGACTTTGGGGAGTGCGATTGCTGGGTCGTGTTCTCGGAACCTGATTAATTTTCACCAGTAGCATCCTTTTCAATGGTGGTGACTGATTAATATGGTTGGTCGTCGGGGCCTGTCTACCAGTGTGTTCAATGCTGCATATCGGTCATAAAGTATACTGCCATGGCTGTTAACTGTTGAAATCTCATCTCTAGAAGCTATCCTCAGGCGCTCTCGCCGTTATCAAACGTGTGGTTTTCGTTTTATTTTTTTGCTTAGAACATGTTATTCATGATAGATAAAGTGCTTATGCTCATCTTTGTACAACTGCTTGTATAGATAACAGTGTTTTGTCATATCACATCTATCTGTTCTGTCATTGCATTAATCGTCACCAATTAAGTTTGATGTGGATGTGCTGCTCACACACTGTTGCTTCTCTAGGGTTGAAGAATGCTCAGGTTTATGATTAAGTAACCAAACAACAATCTGACTGAGCTGCTTCGGTATGCACCAGGCCGATGATTAAGCGCATACCGACATCAGTACTTTGGAGTTATTTCACGTACATGGCCATCAATAGTATTCCCGGAAATCAATTATGGGAAAGATAGCTATTTCTCTTCATCACTCCCAGCCACTGCTACAGGTATATCGCCATAAATATAGAACATTACAATGTTTAGTCAGTCCAGTTGATAAAATGTCTTGAATAGCCATTAGCATGAAATAGATTTCTCTTCCTTGACGGAGGATCTGCTGATTTTTTTTGTTATTTTGATTATGTCCATTGGCAGGATCCTGGAAGGGCTTCATGCTTCTTATGTGGAGTCCGTGCCTTTCAAATATATAACCGCATTCACCATATTTCAGCGTGTGCATCTGTTGCTGTGTTTTGGAGTGACAAAAATCCCGATTGCCGGAATTCTATTCCCCTTACCGTTTTTTATTCTCATAGGCATAAGGCAACACGTATTACCCAAGTTGTTCAATCCACATCATCTGCGAGAACAAGATGCGGCGGAGTATGAAGAAGTCACTTGTATCCCCATGATTTTCCTTCGGGCTCTCTCATCAGGTATGCGAAGTCATTGTCATTAGTCATCATATATTAGCTCCCTGTCTATGCAATATCTCACCAGGTATTATATTAGGAGAGAGAAACGTTACTTTCCGGGATCGCAGAAGATGGGGACGAAAAATCGGATGCTGAGATTTCTGATGAGCTAACAACCAGCAGAGGAGAGTTGAAGGTTAGGGGTGGGAGCTTCACTGAGGATGGACGTAATCAAGTAAGAAAACATTCATCTGCATGTCAAATGAAGGGGTGGAGTTTAAGAAGTCTCCTAATTTGTTTATGCTTTGCAGTTGCATCCAGAGGACACTATCTAGAGTGAGATTTCATCACCAAAGAGAGAGCTAGCTCAAATAAAGGTAGAGAGGGAAAGAATGTTGTTGCAGATTGACTTTAGACTATTTGCATCGGAAACATTTTGCTAAGGAGGGAGCCGAGGGCAATGACTTTTCTGGAGGGGAGGGAGAGACAGACCTTATGTGACATCCAGATTTTCGGGCTCTGATTTCGATTAGATAAAGTGGGCATTTATCGACGCGATTACGGTGTTTTTCTTTGAGTTTGTCACTCACGAGATAACTAGACTAGCTGGGTGAGCTATTAAAGACTTTAAGGCAAATAGACTTGAAAATTCAACCAGAAATCGATTTCTCAACCGTGCTCATCTTTAGAGGTCATTACAACACAGTTAAAAATGGAATTAAGATCAGAGATAGGCCGGTTCGACTGAGATGAATGACCGATCGTGGGTGACTCCACTAAATTGGAAAACTCTCGTCGACTAGCACTAATTTGATTTTATTATCGTTTTGGTACCTGTGTTCGTATTTGAATCATCGAGATTTTCACGATAACAGAGAATTGCCAATGAATTGAGTGGGTTCATCGTGGCGCAAGAAAAATCGACCACGGGTCATTTGTTCCTAAAAAGTTCTGAAAACTACCTGATAGCCTAGGTCACACTAAAAACATGCTCGAGTGAAATTAACTGCCAATCTAAATACGATTTCAGAAATTGAAGATTATGTCTTGTCACAATAAATTTTAGAAACGTCGACTCTGTCTTAGAAGATTTTTCTAACAACCGAGACTTTTTGGGAAAAAGTCAGTTTAGGGTCGTTTTCATTCAGTTGAAGCCGGGGAGATTGTGAAATTGAGAAGCATGGGGATTCTTAAATGAGGAAAATAATCAATTTGACAAGTGAGACATCATTTGATTTTATGAGTCATTAGAGAGAAATTCAAGAGGGAAATTGGATGCAGAAATGCAAGTGGGAACGGAGTACTTTAATATGAAATTCTTTTGGGAATCTATAAGCTTATTAAAAAGAAAATGGGATGATAATTTTCTATTTTAAGAAATTCTCTTAGCTTTCTTTCAATTTCCCATTTCTTTTCCATTTTTGGCTAAATACCCTTTTTTTTTTTTTTTCTTTTTCTTCTTTCTTCTTTTCCTCTCCCTCTTGGCTGAAATCTCTCTCCTTCTCTCTTTTTCTTTTCCCCCTCATGCAGAATTTCCCTCCACCGATTGCCCCCTTACCAATTTCAACTTTGCTTCTCCTTTCCCTTTTTACTTTTGACTTTTCAAACCTCACTCTCTCTCTTATCTTCTTTTCTCTCTCTTGGTACTCTCTCTCTCTCTCTCTCACCGTTCGAACGAAGACAGAAATAGAGGAAGAACATAAGCCACCGAGAGAAGAGGAAGATCGGATCAGCTCACCGTAGCCGCCCGCGCACCGCCATCCGTACGTCACCCATGTGCTCCGCCGCTCACCATTCGCCCTCTGCCTCTCACTCACCCATCTCAGCCGCTGTTGACGCCCTATGTCTTCCCCTTCGTCTGCTGCTCGGGGTCCTAGATCTGGGAGGACGTCGGAGCAGGAGCAGCAGTCGGCGTCGCTTGGACTAGAGCTGCTGTCGTCGCCGGTAGCCCATCCTCGTGCGAGCACGCATGTAGTCGTGCTTGGCCACGCCTCTCACCGCTCCACCGTGCGACCCCAGCTTCTAGCCGCCTCTGTTCAACTTCGTTTTGGCCATCACAGGCCACGGTTCGGCCAACTCCGGCCACCGTGCGTCGCCACCTCGACCCGCCGGGCCCCCTCGCCCTCCGCCGGCCTTGCCTCGCCAGCTCAACCCCGAATCCGGCCTAAACCAGCAGCGCACAAAGAGTGCAAAAATGGGTATTGCAGCGACCTTTTGGCCTGTTTTGGCCGTCTTCCCGAGCTCGGATCTCGGCCTGCTTTGAGGGAAGTCGATCTTCACATCGATCCCATCATTTTAAGTGAGTTTTACTCACTAATGCCTTCTTAGTTTGCTAATTATACTTAAAGATTGATTAGTGTTAATTAAGTGTAATTAGGTTGTTAGATTAGAATGAATTAGTGATTATTAGTAAATTGCATTGCATATTAGTTAGATGACTTGTGTAATTAACTAAACAATTGCTTATAGTATTTATTGGATGCTTCTTGAGATTTTTCCCAACCCTTATCGGGTGTTAATTTGGCAATTCGGGCATAAATGGAATTTTTAGGAATTAAATATTAATTTTCGAAAATAATTTATTTAATTATTTATTTTCAGAGAATTCAACTAAGATGGCCAGTGAATGGGATTTTATGCTGATGATCGCGGTGCATTCCGTTTATTTAATTGATTTTTATATTGTACTAAATTGAATTTATTGAATTTATTTATTTAATTTTAAAAATAATTATTTAATTATTTATTTTCCGGAAATTCAACCGGGATGGCTGATGATCGGAATTTCATGCTGATTATCGTGATGCAGTCCGTTTATTTAATTAAGCTCCACGTTGTGTTTAATTGAATTGATTGTGCAATTTGAGGAATTATTCCTTAGTTGTTTGGAATTGAATGAAATTGAATAATTGATTGGTAGATGGCCGAGTATGTTAATTTAGCAATTATAATGCTTTGATGAGTTGTAAAGGGGATGGAATCATAAGAGTGAATTGGAAATACTCTGGGCTATAATCGATCAAGTACCGTATGATGGGCCTATGTGGTTTGGTGACTAAGAACGTCATTAGCGAAAACGATGCCTTAAAGAATGCACTCATATTGTTAAGGGCTTGTCGATGATTAAGGATATTACTGGCGAAAACTAGTACTCAGTATTGTTATAGGCATGTGTGGTTCGGTGATTAAGGATATCACCGGCGAAAACGGCGCCTTAATGAACGCATGCAATTGTCTATTAAACACATCGTCATAGGCATGTGTGGTTCGGTGATTAAGGACATCACTGGTGAAAACAACACCTTAAAGAAAGAATTGTCACATTGTTATAGGCATGTGTCTGATTATGAATACATTGTTATAGGCATGTGTTTATTAAACACATTCATAGGCATGTGTGGTTCGGTGATTAAGGACATCACTAGCAAAACGGCGCCTTAAAAACACACGGCGCCTATTGTTAAAAAATTTGGGATATCACTGGCGAAAACGGCGCCCTAAAGAACACACGCAATTGTCTAGTGTATACGTCACCTTGGCAAAGTTGACGCCCGAGAGCATTGATATGACTCTGTGACTGAGTGTACTATTGGAGGTTATATGGGATGGAATGAATAACCTAGAAATAATCCGACTGACATGTAATCGACTAGATTGATTGATTTTTGCTTTGATTTGGTGTTGTGAATTGATTGACTAAATGGAAATGACCGTAAGTGGTCTTGTTGGCGTGTAATCGACTAGGTCAATATCGATCAGTAATATAATTGCTTGGGTGCCTATTTGCTCTGTGTTAATATGTAGGTGGAATCTGAGGCCAAGGTAAGTCCTTTGACTCATGTTGTGCATAGGCAACCTAAGGTGTATTAGTTTACTAATCGGGTCTTAGGGGTAGAACTTACTGAGACGTTATTTCAGTGGTTATTGAATAACCATTTTAGGACTTGAATGAGGAGCCTAAGAAGGAGGAATCTGACGAGGAGATCCTAATGAGGAACCCGAAGAGGAGTATGTGGAGAAGGACCCCGAGGATGATCCCGAGTATGACCCGGATGAAGACTGAGATCCCGTCCTGTCTTGTCAGACTTTGTCTGCATGTGAATAGGTGTTAAATCATACTTACATATAGTATTGTAGAATACTATGAGATGTGTGTAAAAATGTGTGCTTGTGAATTTTCAGTATGAAAAATATGGCATGCTTTTCTATCCCATTGTTTTATTATCTGGAGATTTATAACTGCTTCTGCATGTGCATATTGAAAATGAAAGGGTCGGCGATACGTAATCTTGGGATATCGCATTTTAAAATCAACCAAAGGTAAGGGATGTGCGCATGCCTGAAGATCGGAGCGTGACACCTTACTACAGCACTTGCCCTCCCCCGGCTTGGCAGGCAAAGTTGATCTTAGTGCTAATGAAAATCTTCACTGACATCGTTCGTGGATTGGGACTTATTTTTATTGAGGAAGCTACTAGGCCTATGAACCTCAAGAAAACTCTTTTCTATCCAAGCCGACGTCCAACATTCGACTTGAGGGCTGCCCAGTCATTTACTGAATACGAAAAACAAGCAGTACAGACAGCTATTATGGATGACACTGCTCGATGCCACACGAGCTGTCTTTGACATTTGTAAGGAGTTATTCTGGTTAGTGAGTTCCATAGGTAAGTAGCATGCCAAAATCTCTCATTCCTTGAAATGAAACTCGCGTCTTCGTATGTCACGAGACTCCGCAACCATAACGGAGCGGTAACGCTTGAGGAGAACCTGTGATCAAAGGAGCGGTAACTTCAATCTCAAGCTTCTCGTGAATGCCCCGGCATGAGTACCCTACTCATCATAGCCTACAATCTCTGTCTAGATACTATCTGAGTTCCACACAAACATTTGTCCAATGAAGGGTCAACTCAATCTAAACTGAACCGTGATCAAATGTGTCGTTTTGATGTGACTAGATGGACTTTTTTTAACTTACGCATAATGAAGAAATACCCTAAAACATGTCACACATTGTGACTGAGCTAGAGGTGCACCTGGTGGAGATGACCATGCTATGCCCCATATCTGGTTCCCGTACAGCAGTAAGGGCAGGTATGCTTGGTGAAGTTTCTCTAGGCTTGTGAAACCTTTTTGTTTGAGTCCAACTCGTTAGACCAAACGCATGCAGCCCATGTTCCAACTTCCTGCTCCACCGATGCTGTATTCAACTGTTGCTCAACGGCCCTTTTTCTAGTTTGTGCAGGTCATCGCATTGACTGTGTTAATTGTTAACATCGCCGACCAAGCCGAGCAGGAGAAAGAACTCACTTGGGTTGGTTCTGTCTCTGAATTGGCGATTTCATATCGCCAAACTCCTGAGAAAAAGATAACCAGATTTTTATCTTTTTCTTACTCATCGATTGGCAGTTCTTATGAAAAAAATGATCGCTGAATATTGTATCATTCTAGGTTTTCTTCTTGGAATAATGGAATGCAGATTATTCAACACAATCTCAAGGTTACAATCTCGCTAACCACATGGTTGCCAGAGAACAACCAAAATGAAAATGATTAAATGATAAAAAAAAGAAGAGGAATCTCAAGGTGACTCGATTCACTGAAGTTTGTGTAGTTCTCATCCAAATGATAGGGTGCACGATAAGAATCAAAGCTTGAATATACATTGCAATGTGCATGCGGCAATCAATAGCATGTCTTTGACCTCCCCAAGAAACAATCTTTCGAAGAATTTAACTTGATTGATTGATCTGCCCTTAATTGCATACAAAATGCACGTCACCCCCAGAAACAATCTTTCGAAGAATTTAACGTAATTGATTGATCTGCCTCTTAATTACATGCAAAATGCACGTTACCATGCTTCAATCGCATGCAGGCAAAGATATAAGGTTTTTATCTGTCCAAGGCCGCCCCCCTCGCTCTCCTCGTCTGTCTCCCTCCACTGCAGCCTCCCCGGCCTCCAACTCGCCTCTGCCTTCTGCCGGTGCACGCGCCTCACCGTCTTCGCTGAGACCATCTCCCAGGCTCAGGTCCTGAACTCTGCGAATCCCGTTCTCAAGAGCTACGACTTGGTCGCCGTCAGGCCTTTCAACCAAGCCGTCTTCAATCACTCTTTGTGAGAAATCCAAGGTAATGTGAGGGCATGACACAGTTATGACATAGTTAGGTTTTTTTCTTCTTTATTAGGGAAATCGAAAGGCTTAGTGTTTTTTTTTCTGGGATGTCGGAAATTATTACGGAAATAGACTGATTTTATCTTTAGAAGCATCCTTGACAATTTAAAAATGGAGAAAAGTAACGAACATTGGAGTTATTCCTACTACTTCTCATGTTAATCCAGGGAGTTGTCGATTCATATCGATACTATGTTTCAATTGAATTATTTTGTAATAGTCTTTTCCACTAATTTGCGTAGATATAATTGCTGTTGATTTTTCCAGAGAAGCTGCCCTTTGGATTGAAGCTCCCCATGGTCAAAACCGCTATTGATGTCTGTCCCTTACTTTTTCTTCCTTGTTTTACCCGTTTTATTTTATTGGCAGGGATGAATGATGAACTGTGGAGATTGATCTATAGGTTTTGTACGACAGTGAGGATTTTGTTTTGAGATCTCGTGCTCAAGTCTCATCTCAGACCCTCAGGTGAGGAGACAAGTGATATCTACTGTCAAGGTAAGGGAGGGCCAGACTCTGTTCTTCAAGAAGTTGAATGATGTGTTAATTTTTTATTTTTTTTGTTCTTTTTTGCTCAATAATAATCAAAGTGGAGATATATTGTTCTATATTTTTCCATTCTTTAGTATGCCAGATACTTGCTCTTTTTATAAGTCCTCTAATAGTTTTGCAATGGGAATTCAAGATTCTAAAATGGTAAAGAGAGATCTCTTTAATCACGCAGACTTATGATTCAAAGAGGTTGCAATATTTTGTACTAGTGCTGCCTAGTTAGCGAGTTTGGAATCATCTTGTAGTTTTGCACATATTGCATTTTTAGAGGACTAATAAGTGCAGCCACTTTGGGCTGAATTTTATTGACATAAATTGGTGACAGGGAAAATTGTCCAAAAAGTCCTAAACCTATTGCAGTTTTGTCAATTCAGTCTTAAACTTTTAACTTTGCCAATTGAGTCATAAACATTTTTACTTCTTGCCAATTAAGTCCATCCGGCCAATTTTGGCTAGAAAATGCTGATGTGGACGCCAGCGATGCCACATAGGACTGCCGACGCTGAAGTGAATAATTTTTAATAATATTTAAAAAAATTTATTTATTTTTAATTTTTTTCTTTTTTTTTTTTTTTTTTGGCATTTTTTTGTTTTCTTTTTGGCCCACTTTCCACGGTGGTCGGCTGGCCTCGCCCGCCCGCCACAAGCGAGGCTCAACCAGGCGACAGCGATGCTGCGCAAGGCCACCCTGGCCCTAGCGAGGGTTGGTCTCGCCAGATTTGGCGAGGGGAGCCCTCGCCGAGGCTCGCCCACGCCGGGGCAAGCGTCCGCCTCGACCAGACCAGATTTGGTGAGGTAGACCCTTGCCCCTAGCTGGGCGGGCAACGGCTGGCCACCGGCCGTAGGCTGATGCCTGCCCGGCCAGGGGTGAGGCCGACACTCGCCTCGGCGAGGGCGAGCCTCGCTAGATGTGGCGAGGCCGGCCCTCATCGGTGCCAAGCGAGGCCGACACTCGTCGCTTAGCCGGCCCTCGCTAGTGGTGGGCGAGGCCAACCGGCCAGCCGGCCCTGGCCGGTGGCTGGCCACTCGGCTGGCCCTCGCTTGTGGCTAGTGGCCAGCCACCAAAAAAGGCCAAAAAGATTTTAAAAAAAAAAAACAAAAAAAAGGAAAAAAAAAAACAAAAAATTAAAAAAAATTTAAAATTTAAAATATTAAAATATTATTAAAAATTATCCATGTTAGCGCCGGCAGTCCTACGTGGCACTACCAGCATCCACATCAGCATTTTCCGATCAAAATTGGCCGTATGGACTTAATTGGCAAGAAGTGAAAAGGTTTAAGACTCAAGTGGCAAAATTAAAAGGTTTAAGACTGAATGGGCAAAACTACAATAGGTTTAGGACTTTTGGGCAATTTTCCCATTGGTGACATGTCATAGTAGAAGGCTAAAATTAGATGGTAATGCATGATCAAGATTAACATAGATTGATGACTTGCCAAAATAATTTTGTGATTAACTCTAATGGCATTTTTGTTATTCTCATGACATGGAGAGAGAGAGAGGGCCAGACATGGCTAGGCTAGCCTAGAATTGGTCGGTCCATTGGGCTGAATGACCATAGTAGGCTTCGGCCCAATGGGCCAGACCCAATCAGGTCAACCCGGGTTGGCATGGGGATGCTTGTATGTCTCAATTTTGCCTAATTTATTCTATGGGTGATCTGTTTTAGTTAATTATGCCGAGTGGGATTGCATTGGACTTTGGCCCAAGGAGTCGGGCCCTATTCGATCAAACTTGGATGGCTCGGTTCAAGCCTGGTTGACTCGGTTCAACCAAATCAACTTGTGGGATCCCGATCGCTTTGAATTGTATTATGGGTTTGGCCAATCTTGCCTTGCTCTGCCCAATTAGCTAAATCAGGTTTTAGTCCAAGTTGGCTTAACTGGAATGGGTCAACTAGGTTGACTCGGCCGGACCCTATCGATCCAATTCACCGTTTTAATCAATTTATGCCAAGCTAGATTTTGCCAAAATTGATATTGAATTTGAGTACCTTTGGCTTAATCGGATTCAAATTGGGCTAATTGGCATTACTTATGAAGGATAGATAAGGGCCCTAAAATGATGTTCAAAAATCGGTTAACCCGTCTCAAGCTTGAGTTCTCAAAATTGACTTAAGATTTCAATGCTTTACAACTTCTGGATCAGATGTCGATCAAACATAGTGCAAGAGGGCTCTTGAAGCGTATGCTCCAATACCGCTAGGCATGGCAGGGATGGAATAGTTATTGCCGCAAAGAAATTACTCTGGAAATTACTTTAGAAATCAATGAATTATGAATGTTACCAATCGGGGTCAAAATTTTTAGTTTGGTCAGAAAGTCCACTCTCTAGCGTTTTTCGAAAAAATTAGCAATTGAGAGTCTAATTAAGCTGGCCAATAATTGAATGGATGATTTTTCAATTTTTCAAATTTTTGAAAAAATGGTGAAGAGAGAGAGAGAGCCAACTCTAAAGTTAACTTGGATTATTGAAATGTCTTTTCTTTTTTTTTTTAGGCCAAGAAATAAGATCTGTCGTGATTTGAGACCTCTAATCTCAAGTTTTTACTCAACCAGGCTTGTTAGCTAAATTCAGTCTTAAAAATAGAAGATCAGGCACGAATACATAATTTACACATCCAAATACTTAAAAGTGACTCACTTTGGGCCTGCAATTCTATAATTTCTTATATGGTGGCATAAAAACATGACTTGTTTGGAGTTACCTATTTGATCACTTGCGTTTTTGTCTTAACATCCTTGTCCCAAAACTTCCGTGGAACATTCTACACATGCAACATGCTCCTACAGGTTTCTACCACATGCCCATTCTCTTTTTTATTTTTTATTTTTTTCCTGCAACTTTATTTTGCCGTGCTGTACTTGGACGTGTAAATTGTTGGTGTATCTTATACTTTTGCAAATACTACGTGAGCTCATGCAATGTATACTCACCCCATTATTAGCACGAAGGAATCGTATTGTCTGCTGAATTATTTTTCTGCATTTTCTTTGAACTCCTTACACGTCTCTATAAAATCAACATACCTAAAGATATTAGCAATGAACGTTATCATGTGCTTTGACATCTAAATATCCGTTGCTTTGCTCATTTGAGTGGATAAGTTCGAGAGGGGTCTTGGCTTGGTATTTGATCTCCTCACATAGAAGTTGATGTGTCTTCTCATGTCGACACTTGACACATATTATGTCATCTCGAACCTCTAACTGGGGAAGAACCTTTAGTGTAGCCTTCTCCCTCATCACCTTTAACTTATGATAATTTATGTTGTCTATGCCGATATCATGTATATAAACTTCAGTCGACACCCCTCCATGATCGACCAACTAGTGGGTTTAAAACTATGCACCTTAAAATCGTTTAGGTGAAACACCACATAATTTCTCGAGTTGTAAGTTGTGACACCAACAATGGGTTTTCTTCATTCTTGGTAAGTAATACACGTGTTTTGCTAATCAATATGGTGTCAACTGAATTGGATGCAATCACTGCCTAGTTTTACGATGACTACTACTCAGTCTATAGATATACTCAAACATGTTGGATAGATTGTTTAGATCCACATGGTTCAAGCATCACGACTCAACTATCCAATCATCGTCATAATTGATTAGTTTAAACTTACCATGACAAAGGCCGTCGCATCATCTAACACAGTGATAGAGAAGGCTACGAGCCCTACTTGTTCCTTTACCATAATGGATGCTTGGAAATCCCACTCTTCTTAACTGTTGTTCTCTTTCATTATAGATGCTGCAACATTTTCTTATTGCTCACTTTGCTAGAATTTTGCCACAAATGTAGCAATAACCATCTCGCCTCTATCTATTCTTATCTTCATTCTTGTTACCTTTCCCTCGATCCCAATGAGCTCCCTCTAGTTCTTTGCTAGTTTCTATAACCTTTTCTTTGTTTCTAATCTTCAGTACATGATCTGTTTCTCCTCTTACTCTTGAGCACTCCTTTATTACCAAGTAGTGCACTTTTATCATCCTTGACTAAGACATTAAAGAACCTTTCATTTAAAGCCTCTTAGTTGGCCAGTATATTCTCTAGATCAGTAAGAGTTGGGTCTTGTGCCCATCTACGGATGGCCATAACTATGCCATTATATCCAGCCGTAATCCACGAATGATACTTCTCTTTATCGTTGTCTTGGACATGGCACTTTGAGAATCCAATTTTAAAATTTCTTTGCAAAGAAATTTAACTTTGGAGAAGTATTGACTCACCATCATGTGTTGTTGTGAAATTGATAATAACTTGTTCTCCAATGTTGCAGCTTGGCATTGTTCGTCTTCACAAACAGTGCCACAAAGCATCTCACGCCTCTTTTAGAATTCTTGCGTTATTGATGTTCAATAAAAATTCATCTTCAACAATCACTACAAGAACTTAGAGCACAATTCCAGCTTTTATCTTCCGCTTTCTCAACTCATTATCACATATGGTGTGGTGTTACTACTGCCGACAATATCTCTTAAGTCTACACCTAGCAAGTAAATATGAACGCGTGTACTCTAATTATTGCCATTGGGGTTGTTGAGCTTTTCAATGCTGCTAACAAAACTCGAAATATCCACCAGCATGAGTTGGTTATAATGCCCAACATTATACCAAGTAAGCTTTGTCCTAGACCAATTGATTACAATCCTTGATTGTGCACTAGTCAAACTGCGGTGCTTCAATCCTAGACCACCTGCTCACGTAGAATAGTCTTGGACCACCGTCTTCATGCACCATCTCTCCCGATCGCTGAGTTTACGGTCCTCTACCTTTTGCTTGGATACCACTTGTTGGGTGCACACGGCAGAAGTTCCGATTCTAATTATTGAGAAAGATTGGACACTCAACATAAAAAGCATACTTTTTTTTTTTTTTTTTTTTTTTTTAGTGATTCAACCCCCTCCTTATATCATTTTAGAGATTAGTGATTCACCCCCTTATATAATTCTAGAGAAGAGTGGTTCACTCCCTCTTGAAACATATAAATTAATTGGAAGAGAGAGGACGCGAATATTCACTAAGAACCCAAGAGGGTAACATCCACATACTTCAGTAGGTGACTCCAATCATCAAAAGAGGAGACAGGGGAGAGCACTGGAGACCCAAGATTAAACGGACAGTTCAACATAAGCTCGGCTTGGAAAGCTGTGGATATATCAATGTCATGTAAGCCACCATCTGCAAGGCGAGACATGAATCATATAGTGGCTGAACTGAATCAATGTTTTGCCGTAGACATGGCAACCAGAAAGTGCAAAATGGTGACACGGAATCAAGCAGCTTCTTTGAAATGGCCACTCTGGGGGTTGACCGTGATAGTGCTCCCCTTGCGAGGTAAATGGGGAAATTCAAGACATATCACGTAATACTTCAATTCCCATGCTCCCCTTGCGAGGTAAAGTAAATGGGGAAATTCAAGACATATCAAATAATACTTCAATTCCCATATCGAAAAAAGTGATGTCATGTGATGTTATAGATGTAAGATCCACTCGAGATGGTCATCACTTCGTATGTTCACTCAAAATACTTTTTTTTTTTTTTTTAGGCTTAGTCCATATTGAACTGATCATTAGGACATGGTATATTCTAAGAGGGACAAACAAGCCTAGCGTTTTTCGTTTTTCCTTTTTGAATAACATTAGGGATGACTGGACCATTCAGAAGTATAGTATTTCCACAGCGCATTAATTATATTTGAATATAACAGATGAAAGGTGCTTTTTGATGTTTCTAATAGACTTCTTCTCAAATATTATTTTCATTGAAAGCAACAAATGCCTTACCGTTTCTCGGGTCACCCATGCATAACCAAATAGATTTTCTTGAGCCTGTGAATGATATTGACTTAGTCCAGATAACAAAATTAGCCTTCGGCAATGATGCATGGCAATCGAAGGTGGTCGGCCTTCGGCAATGATGCATGCCAATCGAAGGTGGTCGGCCTGAACCATGGTAAGATTCGTTGATATTGATGGTCTGTTTGGTGGTTGTTGCAAATGATATAGAGATAGTAAAGAAATTTCGGAGCTAGAAATTCTTGTCCACCATGAAAATAGTGTTGCCAATCAGTTATTTCTGACCATGCCAAATGCTGAAAAATGAGTAAAAACTCATCCTCCTATTAATCACTCTTATTGTAATTTACCTTATTGATTTTCCATGGCAGATGCCTCCAGCTGGAAAAATAAAGATTCTTCATGGGAATAATGATACGGTAAATAATAAATAAGTGCGTAACATGATGTATTGCTTCAGATTTTACCACTGGTCTATATGTCATCAATCACAAAAGCTACGTGTTGACATTGATTGTGGTCCTGAGACCTGGACACATGCTGACGAAGTCTAGCTGCAAGTCTTGGTCTTTCTGGACTGTAGCCATGACTCGGTCAATATAAACTGAAGAAAATTCAGTGAGTGACTCCAATAATCAAAAGTGGAGACGTAGAGCATTGCGGACCCAAGATTTGTGGGCTTGGCAAGTCGTGAAGATGTGCTTCGCCATCTGCAATTAAGAGGCCAGACACAAGTCACATCTAGCTAAACTGAAGGAGCGTTTGGCCATAGACATGGCACGCCGGAGAGTGGAAAATGATGAGATGGAATCAACCCGCTTCATTGAATTGGCCGCTCTGGGATTTGACTGTGATGGTGCTTCCCTCGCAAGGTAAATGTGGAATTTCAACACTTATCTCGTAACACGTCAAGTCTCGCATAAGATGGGCAAAGTCCTATGATATTTCAGGTAATGTTCACCCCAATTAATCACCACCTTATGTGTTCACTATGAATATTTCTTTTAAAGGCTCGGCTTACTTGTCATAATATATGGCATATGCTAACAGGTACAAATAAGCCTAAGTTCTCCTTTCCTTTTTTGGAACAGCATGTGGGGTGACCGGAGGTCCGGACCTTCCGTAAACTTTCTTTCATTAGAACTTCTGCGTTCTCCTAAACTTTGCAGTTGAAGACATAAGTCTCGTGTGAATCTTTAGTTGAAGACATAACTGTTCAATTGCCAGTAAGCGTACCGCCACCGCCATGCTAAATAGGTAGTGTTAGAGATGAACACCCAATCACGATTATCTAATTCAACTTGTGATTTCCTCTTACATGTTAAATTACAGCATCTCAGCAAGCTTAAGACAATAGATAACTTCACATTTGATTGTGCGGTGACGTATCTCTTCATTGCTCCATGTTATACCTTAATAGGGGAAATGACATAAGAAATGCCATAAATTTTGTATGACAGGCACTTTATTGTCAAAAATTCTTGAGCAAGCACTTGAGAACCTCTTTATGAAAAAAATAAAAATAAAATTACTTAAGTGTCATGAAGATTTTCATTACCGAAAAATTCCGACATAGCATTAATTTATTATATATCTGTTGACATGGCTTGCCGGATAAATCCAATCAATAAAAACGACTCGCTGGCCTTAGTTCTTTCCCAAATTGACTAGTCGGGGTAAAATTAGGGCCAAAAAGCAATCCCTAACCTAATCCCTTGAAATTACTGTTAAAATTGCAGCTGATTACCCGTAGAATCGTAAGCGAGCCCTGGCGGAAGGAGAGTTGAGGTCATTGAAGAAAGGAGCTGCGAGACCTTGGATTGGGAGAAGAAGATTACGTAGGGAGGCACGATGAGGGCAAGTGTGCTTTGGGTGAAAAATTTTCCTTCAAGTGAGGGTAATCTTGTAGGAGTCTATAAATGCTAAGGAAACCCAAGAAATTGCAGTTTACACTGGTCTTTGACCTTTGATTTTTTTTGTTGCAGTTTACACTGGTCTCTGACCTTTGTTTTTGCACAGAAAAATTAAGAATTGAGTTATTGGTGATCTAGTTCAACGTGATTCTTCATATAGACCAACCGGAGAGGTATTATGTAAAGCTTTCCGTGGTCGCTGACGATGGGGTCGTTGGGTGCATATATCGTCCATCGACTGCGCCATGGTCCTCAAGATCTCAAGTGTGAAACATTTGTTCATGATCATCACCTCCTCCAGGAATCACCCACGCCTTCATCGCTGCCTCCTTCCAATTGGGGTCCAGCGTGTCACAGCTCTTCTTGAGGTCTTGCGCCACCTCCCTGATTAATTTCTGTTAAGAAAGCTATGCGGAATTAAAATTTCAAGAAAAAAAGAAACACATAGGACAAATCGCCAAAAGTTATTGCTAGAAGCACTTAAGTAATTGTTTTTCACTAATATGCTACTCAAGTGATCATTTGAAAAGTTATGATATTTAAGTGAATGCCATACAAAAATTATGATATTTTTATATTCCGTTTGTTTCACGAAAAATGAATAATTTTTAAAATATTTTCTTAACATTAATAGTTTGTATCGCTTGGAATAATTAAACAGTGGGAAAAGTTTTCATGATCAATAATAATTTATATATAAATATTCTTGTGAACGATAAAAATATATTTTGTTCATTTATTTTTGTAAACAATGTATACGATCATTTTAAAAAAATATTTTTAAATCATTTATTTTTCACAAAATAAATGGAACTTTTATGTCTTTATTGTTACCTTAATCTCTTACTTGTCGATCTATATTAAAGCACTTTTAAGCAAGATATTCCGGCGGCCCTATAATTTTGGGTTTAAACTTTCTTATATGAGATGCTTCATCAAGAGCTTTCTTGCTCCTGGTGACTGACGTGAAAATGTCGATCTTGAACCTGGGTGGATCGTACAAGTTCAGCAGTGACCGAACGATCCACGATTACACCAGAGACATAATAAGGATTCCACTGTTAAAGTGAAGAAAAATTATTGGCTTTCTAGCATAAATCCCACTCGCATGGGAGAGCGAATGGGCTGGTGGAACAAAAAATGGTTAATTCGTAAAGCTATGTCCATGTATTCCCGCAAATTGTTGAATTGCAAATCCGATGAGGAGTCGTTGCGAATTACTCCCATATTGCTGGAGCAGGAAAATTGCACCATATCCTACCTCTTAAGTTTTTTCTCTTTTTTTGGTTGAATCCTACCTCTAAGATGAATGAGCATTTTCGGGGCTTTTCCCATTAGTGTGGACATGACGTAATGATACATGTAAGGTGATGGAGCATGGCGAGCAAAGGTGGTTTGGTCCAAATCACGGTAAGATTCATTGATACCGATAGTTCGATCGGTGGTCATTACAAATGATATAGAAGTAGCAATAAAACTTCACAGCAATAAATTATTGCCAATTGCTGAAAATGTGAGCCAAAACTCATCCTCCTAAAAATAAAATTTTATTTCTAATTATATACCGTGCGGTTTTTCAATGCAGATGCCTCTAGCCAAAAAAATATAGTCAAGTCCACAATATATTGTGATAATGATACATACAAAAAAAAAAAAAGACGAAAAAATAGCGCATCACATGACGTATTGTTTCTAATTTACCAATGGACCATACGTGATCAATCAAAAGCTGTCTATTGAGATAATTGCAGCACTTAACTTTCGTACATCTACAGATGAAGAGATAGCTTCAATTGTTGGGCTTCTTGCATTCGAGCCATGACTCGGTCATTTATAAACTGAAGAAAATTCAAGATGAGATTGATGCGGGGCCGAACGAGCACCACATGAGGTTGCGTGTGTTAAAGAAAACTCATTTATTATTTTGAAGCTGACAAAACTTTTCCAAAAGTCTAGACTGAAGATTTGTAGACTCAAGTGTTATAGTCTAAAGAACTCTAGACTCTATTGTTAAAAATCTGAAGACCGCCAGATTTTAATCTTTCTTTTTTTTTGGTCAGTGCCAGATTTTAATCTTAAAGTCTGCCCTCACTGACAGTTTCCAGACCGAAGAATAAAGACTTATCCAGATGCGGGATTACCTTCAAGAATTTGATTCGTATGGTTTTTGGAAGACCTTATGGCTGGATATAGCATTTACTTGATTGATTGTTCTTATTGGAATCAATTCTGATATGAAGATCTTTTTGAAGGCGAACAAACTTGGAAGATTCTACTTATAAAAACCAAAATCCCGATTGTATGGGCGAGTAGGATTGATGGGCTTTCATCACATTCCTAAATGACTCGAGATCCCCTTGATTGATTTTGTTCAACAAGTAGATTGGAAGAACTCTTTTTTTGGAAAGTGCCAACGATCGTTTTGGCATGAAGAGTATCTAAGACAGACTCTCTAGTTATTCGAGGAAGTGCGTAAAAGAAAATTTTCAAAGTCTAAAGCTTTCTAGTTCTTTGCTTTCTCATTCATCGAGCTCAAAACTGTATACAAAAGAGAGAAACTCTTAGTGAAACTTTGTAAGAAACCAGGAGAAACTCTTCACTGAGAAAGTCGAGATCACAAGCTGTAAAATTTCTTTTGATTCATAGTGAAATCTAGCCAGTGGGCTGTCGCGCGGGAGAGTGGACATAGGCTTGATCTAAGCCAAACCACTATAAACTTTGTGTTTTCAATTCTCTTCCCTAAACTCTTTTATTCGTTTGTAAATCTATTTAAACTTGTTCTAGTCTATTACTTTGTAGATTCCATTTTGAAAGAAAAATTTTGATCAACGTTTCCACAAAAATTTCTTTTAACACCTATTCACCCCCTCTAGGTATTCATACTAGCACTTTTAATTGGTATCAGAGCCTATGTGCTCATTTTATTGAAGTGTTTCTACTTTTGAGTAAAAGATCTATGGCTAGTATTTTGGCTCCAGGTTTGGTTAAAGGCCAAAGCAACACCAGAGCTCCTTACTTTGATGGGAATGAATACAACATATGGAAAAACAAGATAAAGACATTCATAAGATCGAAAGATCCCCTAGAATGGGATGTGGTAGAAAATGGCAAAATGACACAAGAAGAATTAACCAAGAGACAAGCTCTTGATACTAAAGTCATCTACTCTTTATACTGTACTTTATCTCCTACTGAATATACTCGAATTTATTCTTGTAAAGCAGCCAAAGAAGTTTTGGACAAATTGCACATAACCTATGAATTGTATGTAACCTATGAAGGAACTGATTGAGTAAAGGAAACGAAAATCAATATTCTACTCGGATAGTATGAAGTCTTCAAGATGAAGCCTAAAGAATCCATCATTGATATGTTCAGTCGTTTCACTGAAATTGTAAATGGATTAGCATATCAAGGACAATGAATATCAAGACCAATGAAGGTCAATAAATTGTTGTGTGGTCTCTCCAATGACAGGAATCGTGTGAAGACTTCAATTAGAGAAACCCAGAGGATCATGCCTCTTTCAGTAGACGAACTTGTAGGCACACTTCAATCATATAAAGTAGAGCAAATCAATGAGGAAGAAGATCCCAAAGGTAAAAGTCAATTGCTTTAAAATATAACGATGATTCTGATGATACAGATTTAAAAGAAAACATGGACGATGAAGAACTAGCACTCATGATAAGGAAATTCAAGAAATTGAATAGAAAGGGAAGAAGATTCAACTAGAAGAAGTAAGGCACTCAAAAATTCCGAAACAAATCAACTAAGGATGATGAAGTCAACAAGGATGTGATTTGCTTTGAATGCAAGAAAAATGGGCACATCATACCTAACTGCCCTCTGTTGAAGAAAAAGAAAGGAAGAATTGAGAAATACAAGAAAGCTCTCAAAGCAGAAATATGGAGCGATACTAAGTTTGAAGAAAGTGATGAAGAATATGCCAACATATGTCTAATGGCAAATTCAAAATCAGACTCAGATTTTGAAACAAATTCAAACTTAGACTTAGACAATGAAGTCACGGTTAGCAATTTAAAAATTCCAGCTAAAGTCTCAAAGTATATATATGAATTTTGTTTTAGTGTCAAAATATCTCTTAAAAAGATTTCTGAGCTAAAGAGGGAGAATTCTAAACTTAAGCACCAGGAGATTTCTTGGAAAGAAGAGTTTGAAAATCTAGACAAAAGTTTTGTTAATTTGAAAGAAAATGTAGATTCTCTTACGAAGGAAAATACCTTTTTGAAAAATAACATTTCAAATATCACAAAAAGGTTTTCAAAAGGATCTAAGAAGTTGGAAAAGATTCTTTCAATACAAATGCCTTATTTCAACAAATTTGGTTTGGGTATGACACTAAAAACCATTCCTTTAATTGATTTTCCAAAAATGAATAAAAGAATTAAACAAAGACCTACAAAAATATTTTACAAGAACCATTTTCAAAAAGCTTTTGTAAAACCCGTTGGCCAAAATGCTCTCAAATGTTCAAAGTCTAACAACTCCGAACATTTTGAGAAAAAATGTCTCAAGGTTTGGAGACCTATTAAGAAGAATTGGGCAAAGACTATATTTAGTACTAACTCCCCTAGACCCAAGAAAATGTGGGTATCAAAGAAAGTTTGAGTTCTTTTTACAATTACAAGTCACTATCAAGAAAAAGATTAGGTGGTATTTGGATAGTGGTTGTTCGAGACACATGACAGAAGATTCAAGTTATTTTATAAAGCTTGTACAATTAAACAATGGAAAAGTTTCTTTTGGTGGAAACAACAAAGGAAGATTGTTGAATGTGGAATTGTGAAAATTGGAAGTCTCACAATCAACAATATTTCCTTGGTGAAAGGTTTGAATTACAATCTACTCAGCATTAGTCAATTGTGTGACACTAGATTCAAAATTAATTTCCAAGAAGACATTTGTTTGGGAATTAGTAAAGACTTTTCTCAATCTTTCACTGGACGAAGACACGGGAATATTTATCTTCTGGATATAAAACCAGAAAGTTTTCAGTGTCTAATATCCATTCAAGATGAAGCAAACCTTTGGCATCGAAAGCTTGGTCATGTTAACATAAAGCATATTGTCAAGATTTCCTCTAAAAAGCTTGTCCGTGGACTCCCCAACCTAACTTATCAAAAGTTTGAATTATACATGTCATGTGTTTTGGGAAACGTGTTAGAAATTCTTTTAAACCTTTAGATCAAGTTTCTACTAATCGAGTTTTGTAGCTTCTGCATATGGATCTCTTTGGACCAACAAGAACTCAAAGCATTGGTGGAAAAAGATACTTTTTTTGTGGGCTCAGTCCACATTGAACCGGTCATTAAGACATGGCATATCTAAAGAGGGACAAATAAGCCTAGCTTTTTTTTCTTTTTCCTTTTTGAATAACACAACGGGTGACTGGACTTTTGAGAAGTATAGCTATTTCCACAACGCATTAATTATATTTGGACTGGACCTTTGAGAAGTATAGCTATTTCCACAACACATTAATTATATTTGAATGTATAGCCTTATTCACCGATGAAAGGTGCTTTTTAACGTTTCTAATAGACTTCTTCTGAAATATCATTTTCATTGAAAGCAACAATTGCCCTACTCTTTCTCGAGAAAAGTCCTAAATTTTTGCATTAGTACCAATTTATTCATAATTATTTTAATTCGACTAATTAGTTCTAAACATTTTTACATTATTATCAATTCAGTCCATTCAATCAATTTAGGACAAAAATTGCCAACACAGCCGTTGGCAGTCCTACATGGTGTCACCAGAGCTAATGTGGACAAAATTTATAATTTTTAAACATTTTTTTCTCTTTTCTTTGTTTTTTCTTTTTTCTTTCTCATTACCCTTTGGCCAATGAGTCCGCTGGCTGACCATTGCTTGCCATAGGCAAGGGCGTCGGCCCTCGTCCAATCCAGGCAAGGGTTGAAACCCTTACCTATTGGCCAACGAGGGCTAAAACCCTAGCCTATTGGCCAACAAGGGTGCGGTGGCCCTTGTCGACCAAGAGTGAGTGAGGGCCTTTGTGCCCTCATCGGCCATAGGCAATGGCAAGAAGGCCCTCGCTTATGGGTGGCGATGGCTGCGATGCCTCAAGCAAGGCCGTTGTGGCCCTTGCTTGGATTTGGGTGAGGGCTCGATGCCCTCACTTGTAGTAGGCAAGGGCGTGGTGTGGTCACTTGGATCTAGGCGAGGGCCACCACACCCTCGCTTGTGGCCGGCAATGGTCGACTGGCAACCTCACTAGCCAAGGGGTAAGGAGAAAGGAAAAAAGAAAAAAAAAAAGAAAAAAATTTAAAAATCTTTAAATATATTTAAAAATTATAAACTTTGTCCATGTTGGCGCTAATGGTGTCATGTAGGATCGTCAGCACTAATGGTGTCTTGTGGCCGGCGATGGTCGACTGGCAACCTCACTAGCCAAGGGGTAAGGAGAAAGGAAAAAAGAAAAAAAAAGAGAAAAAAATTTAAAAATCTTTAAATATATTTAAAAATTATAAAATTTGTCCACATTGGCACTAATGGTGTCATGTAGGATCGTCAGCGCTCACGTCAACAATTTTCTAGCTTAAATTGGTAGGATAAACTAAATTGGTACCAATGTGAAAATGTTATGGACTAAATTGGTCTAATTAAAAAGCTTAGGACTAATTGGTTCCAATTAAAAAAGTTTAGAAATTTTTTGGTACTTTTCCCTTTTTCGGGTTACCCATGCATAACCAAATGGATTTTCTTAATCTAGATAACAAAATTAGCCTTCGGTAATGACGCATGGCAATCGAAGGTGGTCTGCCTAAACCATGTTTAAGAGGTTAATTCATATTGATGGTCTGTTCAGTGGTCGTTGCAGAAGATATAGACATGGCATACGGAGCTAGAAATTCTTATCTCCCATGAAAACATTGTTGTCAATCAGTTATTTGCGACCATGCCAACTGCTAAAGCGTGAGTAAAAATTCATCCTCCTATTAATTACTCTTCCTTATTATAACTTACCTTACTAGTTTTCCATGTCAGATGCCTCCAGTTGGAAAAATAAAGATAATTCATGGTGATAATGATATGGTAAATAATAAATTAGCACATGACATAATATATTGCTTCAGATTTTCCAATGATCTATATGTCATCAATAAAAAATGCTGTGTATTGACATTGATCGTGGTCTTGAGATTTGGACACATGCTGACGAAGACCTAGCTGCAAGTCGTGGTCTTTTTGTATTGTAGCCATGAGTCGGTCAATATAAACCGAAGAAAATTCAGTGGGTGACTCCAATCATCAAAAGCTAGGCCGACCCAAGGAATATCTGGACGGCTCCAACATAAGCTAGGCTTGGAAAGCCGTGAAGATAGAGATGTCATCTTGTGCTTCACCGTCCGCGATTAAAAGGCCAAACACAAGTCACGCCTTAGCTAAACTGAAGGCAGATGCCTCCAGCGGGAAAAATAAAGATAATTCATTGTAATTATAATATGGTAAATAATAAGCGTGCATATGACAAAATTTCTGAAATAAAAATTAATTTTTTACTAGATTTGATTTCTCAATTTTCATTATCTTGACGAGTTTCTAAGTAAAGAAACGCATTTGATAGCTACTCAAAATTTTTGTTTATAAAAAAAAATAACAGAATAAAATTTCTATTTCTAGGGGGTGGCGACGAGCATTTGGCGTCTCATAGGCGGCGGGTGGGCGATGAGCGGCGACGAGAGTGAACAACAATAAGAAGAGTTTTCATTCTCACTTTTGTTCAGAAATAGAAAAACTAAAAATTTTAACTTTTAATTTTTTTCCAAATTTATTTTTGGAATAAAAATCTATTCTGAAAATAAATTAAAAAAATGAAATTGCGTTATCTAACGGATTTTTATTCTAAATTCGTTCCGAAAAAAAATAAAATAAAAAATTAGAAATTTTGTCATAGATGCTCTAAATTAACACATAACATGATATTTTGCTTTAGATTTACGGATGGTGTATATGTCATCAGTCCAAAAAGCTGTGCATTGGCATTGATTGTGGTCCTGAGACTTGGACACATGCCGACGAAGACCTCGCTGTAAGTCTTGGTCTTTTTGTATTGTAGCCATGAGTTGGTCAATATAAACTGAAGAAAATTCAGTGGGTAACTCCAATTATCAAGAGAGGAGAGAGAGATCGCATTGCGGACCCAAGGAATATCCGAACGGCTCCAACGTGAGCTAGGCTTCCAAAGCCGTCAAGCCGTCAAGATCGGGATGTCGTCTGGTGCTTCACCATCTGCAATTAAGAGGCCAGACACAAGTCACATCTGAACTAAATTGAAGGCAGATGCCTCCGGCTGGAAAAATAAAAATAATTCATGATAATAATGATATGGTAAATAATAAATTAGCGCATAACATAATATGTTGCTTCAAATTTACCAATGATCTACATGTCATCGATCAAAAAAAGCTGCGTATTGACATTGATTGTGGTGCTAAGACTTGGACACATGCTGACGAAGACCTAGCTGCAAGTCTTGGTCTTTTTGGATTGTAGCCATGGCTCGGTCACTATAAACTGGAGAAAATGCAGTAGGCGACTCTAATTGTCAAAAGCGGAGCTGTAGCGAGCACTGCAGACCCAGGGCATGTCAGCTTGGAAAGTAGCGAAGATAGGGATGTCATTATGTGCTTCGCCATCTGCAATGCCAGACACAAGTCACATCTTAGCTAAACCGAAGGCGATTGCCTCCGGCCAGAAAAATAAAAATAATTCATGGTAATAATGTTATGGTAAATAATAAATTAATGCGTAATATGATATATTGTTAGAGATTTAACAACGGTTTATATGTCACCAATCAAATTGATTGTGGCCCCGAGACTTGGACACATGCTGACGAAGACCTAGCTTGCAAGTCTTGGTCTTTTTGGATTGCAGCCATGACTCGGTCAATATAAACCGGAGAAAATGCAGGGGGTGACTCCAATCGTCGAAAGCGTAGACGTAGGTCCCAACGAATGACAGCTGGAAAGTCGTGAAGATAGGGATGTGGTGATGTGCTTCGCCATATGCAATTAAGAGGCCAGACACAAGTCACATCTTAGCTAAACTGAAGAGTGTCTGGCCATAGACATGGCAGAAAAAAGCGAGATGGAATCAACCGGCTTCATTGAATTGGCCGCTCTGGGGTTTGACGGTGATGGTGTACCCCTTGCAAGGTAAATGTGGAAATTCAACACTTATCCTTTGACACCTCAAATCTCGTATAAGATGGGCGAGGTCCCATGATGTTTCAGGTAATATTTACCTCAAATAATCATGCCTTATATGATTACTAAGAATATTCCTTTTGAAGGCTCGGCTTACTTGTCATAATATATGGCATATGCTAAGATGTACAAATAAGACTTCTCTTTTCCTTTTTTGGAACAGCATGCAGGGTGACCGGACCTTCCGTAAGCTTTCTTTTATTAGAACCTTCTGTGTCCTCCTAAACTCTGCAGTTGAAGACATAAGTCTCATGTGTGAATCTTTAGCTGAAGCCGTAACTGTTCATGTGCCGATAAGTGTACCACCACCGCCATGCTAAATAGGTAGTGTTAGAGATGAACACCCAATCACGATTATCTAATTCCACTTGTGATTTCCTCCTACATGTTACATAATAGTATCCATCAAGCTTAAGACGATAGATAATTTCACATTTGATTGTGTGGTGACGTATCCCTTTACTGCTATATGTTATACCTTAATAGGGGAAAAGACTTAAGATATGCCATAATTTTTGTATGATACGCACTTCATTGTCAAAACTTCTTGAGTAAGCACTTGACTACCTATTTATAAAAAATAAAAAAAAAATTACTTAAGTGTCATCAACAATTTTCTTTACTGAAAAATCCGACATAGCATAATTTATTATGTATCAGCTGACGTGGCTTGCTGGAGAAATCCAATCAGCCAAAAATAACTTGTTTGCCTTAGTTCTTACCCAAATTGACTAGTTGGGGTTAAATTAGGGCCAAGAAGCAATCCCCAATCCTAATCCCTTGAAATTACTATTAAAACTGCAGCTGATTACCTGCAGCATTGTAAGCGAGAGCCCTAATAGAAGCAGAGTTGAGGTCATTGAAGAAGAGGAGTTGCGAGACCATGGATTGGGTGAGGAAGATGACGTAGAGAGGAAGGATGAGGGCAAGTGCGATTTGGGTGAAAAATCTTCCTCCAAGTGAGGACAATCTTGTAGGACTCTATAAATGCTAAAGAAACCCAAGAAATTGCAGTTTTTTGCGCAGAAAAATTAAGAATTGAGTTATTGGTGATCTAGTTCAACGTGATTCTTCATATAGACCAACCGGAGAGGTATCATGTAAAGCTTTCCGTGGTCGCTGACGATGGGGTCGTTGGGTGCATATATCGTCCATCGACTGCGTCCTGGTCCCCAAGATCTCAAGTGTGAAACATTTGTTCATGATCATCACCTCCTCCAGGAATCACCCACGCCTTCATCGCTACCTCCTTCCAATTGGGGTCCAGCGTGTCATAGCTCTCCTTGAGGTCGCGCGCCACCTCCTGATTAATTTCTGTTAAGAAAGCTATGCGGAATTAAAATTTCAAAAAAAAAAAAAAAAAAAAAAAAAAAAACACTTAGGACAAATCGCCAAAATTTGTCGCTAGAAGCACTTAAGTAATTGTTTTTCACTAATATGCTACTCAAATGATCATTTGAAAAGTTTTGATATTTAAGTGAACGCCGCAAAGAAAGTTATGATATTTTTAGATTTCGTTTGGTTCGCGAAAAATGAATGATTTTTAAAATATTTTCTTAACATTAATAGTTTGTATCGCTTGGAATAATTAAACAGTGGGAAAAGTTTTCATTATCAATAATAATTTATATCTAAATATTCTCGTAAACGATAAAAATATGTTTTGTTCATTTATTTTTGTAAACAACGTATGGGATCATTTTTGTTTTTGAAAAAAAAAAAATTTTCCAAATTATTTATTGTTTACGAAATAAACACAACTTTTATGTCTTTATCGTTACCTTAATCTCTTTCTTGTCGATCTATATTAAAATACTTTTAAGCAAGATATTCTGGCGGCCCTATAATTCTGGGTTTAAACTTTCTTATATGAGATGCTTCATCAAGAGCTTTCTTGCTCCCGGTGACTGACGTGAAAATGTCGATCTTGAACCTGGGTGGATCGTACAAGTTCAGCAGTGACCGAACGATCCACAATTACACCAGAGACATAATATGGATTCCACTGTTAAAGTGAAGAAAAATTAATGGCTTTCTTGCATAAATCCCACTCGCATGGGAGAGCGAAGGGGCCGGTGGAACAAAAAAAGGTTAATTCGTAAAGCTATGTCCATGTATTCCCGTAAATTGTTGAATTACAAACCCAATGAGGAGTCGTTGCGAATTACTCCCATATTGCTGGAGCCTGAAAATTGCAGGACATCCTACCTCTAAGTTTTTTCTTTTTTTTGGTCGAATCCTACCTCTAAGTTGAATGAGCATCTTCGGGGCTTTTCCCAGTAGTGTGGACATGACGTAATGATACATGTAAGGTGATGGAGCATAACAAGCAAAGGTGGTTTGGTCCAAACCATGGTAAGATTCGTTGATACCGATGATTCGGTCAGGGTTCATTACAAATTATATAGAGGTAGCAACGAAACTTCATAGCAATAAATTATTGCCAATTGCTGAAAATGTGAGCCAAAACTCATCCTCCTAAAAATAAAATTTTATTTCTCATTATATACCATGCGGTTTTTCAATGCGGATGCCTCTAACCAAAAGATATAGTCAATTCCACAGTGTATTGTAAAAATGATACGTACAAAAAAAAAAAAAGAAGAAAAAATAGCGCATCACATGACATATTGTTTCTAATTTACCAGTGTACCATACGTGATCAATCAAAAGCTGTCTATTGAGATAATTGCAACACTTAACTTTCGTACATCTGCAGATGAAGAGATAGCTTCAATTGTTGGGCTTCTTGCATTTGAGCCATGACTCGATCATTTATAAACTGAAGAAAATTCAAGATGAGATTGATGCAGGGCCGAATGAGCACCACATGAGGTTGCGCGTGTTAAAGAAAATTCCTTTATTATTTTGAAGCTGACAAAACCTTTCCAAAAGTCTAGACTGAAGACTTGCAAACTCAAGTGTTATAGTCTGAAGAACTCCAGACTCTATTGTTAAAATCTGAAGACTGCCAGATTTTAATCTTAAAGTCTGCCCTCACTGATAGTTTCCAGACCGAAGAATGAAAACTTATCCAGATGCGAGATTACCTTCAAGAATTTGATTCGTATGGTTTTTGGAAGACTTTATGGCTGGATATAGCATTTACTTGATTGATTGTTCTTATTGGAATCAATTATGATATGAAGATCTTTTTGAAGGCGAACAAACTTGAAAGATTCTACTTATGGAAACCAAGATCCTGATTGTATGGGCGAGCAGGATTGATGGGCTTTCATTACATTCCTAAAATGACTCGAGATCCCCTTGATTGATTTTATCCAACAGGTAGATTGGAAGAACTCTTTTTTGGAAAGTGCCAACGGTCATTTTGGCATGAAAGAGTATCTAAGACAGACTCTCTAGTTATTCGAGGAAGTGCGTGAAAGAAAAATTTCAAAGTCTAAAGCTTCCTAGTTCCTTGCTTTCTCATTCATCGAGCTCAAAACTGTATACAAAAGAGAGAAACTCTTAGTGAGATTTTGTAAGAAACCAAGAAACTCTTCACTGAGAAAGTCGAGATCACAAGCTGTAAAATCTCTTTTGATTCATAGTGAAATCTAGCCAGTGAACTATCAGCACAGAAGAGTGGACATAGGCTTGATCTAAGCCGAACCACTATAAACTTTGTATTTTCAATTCTCTTCCCTAAATTTTTTTATCCGTTCGTAAATCTATTTAAACTTTTTCTAGTCTATTACTTTGTAGATTCCATTTTGAAAGAAAAGTTTTGATTAACATTTCCACAAAAATTTCGTTTAACACCTATTCACCCCCTCTAGGTATTCATATTAGCCCTTTCAATTGTTATCAGAGCATGTGTGCTCATTTTATTGAAGCGTTTCTACTTTTGAGTAAAAGATTTATGACTAGTATTTTGGCTCAGGTTTGGTTGAAGGCCAAAGCAACACCAGAGCTCCTTACTTTGATAGGAATGAATATAACGTATGGAAAAACAAGATAAAGACATTCATAAGATCAAAAAATCCCCTGAAATGGGATGTGGTAGAAAATGGCGAAATGATACAAAAAGAATTAATCAAGAGACAAGCTCTTGATACTAAAGTCATCTACTCTTTATACTATGCTTTATCTCCTACTAAATATAATCGAATTTCTTCTTGTTAAACAGCCAAAGAAGTTTTGGACAAATTGCACGTAACCTATGAATTGCATCTAACCTATGAAGGAACTAATTGAGTAAATGAAACGAAAATCAATATTCTACTCGGATAGTATGAAGTCTTCAAGATGAAGCCTAAAGAATCCATCATTGATATGTTCAGTCATTTCAGTGAAATTGTAAATGGATTAGCATATCAAGGACAACCAATATCAGGACCAATGAAGGTTAATAAACTGCTATGTGGTCTCTCCAATGATAGGAATCATGTGAAGACTTCAATTAGAGAAACCTAGAGGATCATGCCTCTTTCAGTAGACGAACTTGTAGGCACACTTCAATCATATAAAGTAGAGCAAATCAATGAGGAAGAAGATCCCAAAGGTAAGAAGTTAATTGCTTTAAAATCTAACGATGATTCTGATGATACAGATTCAGAAGAAAACATAGACGATGAAGAACTAGCACTCATGATAAGGAAATTCGAGAAATTGAATAGAAAGGGAAGAAAATTCAACTGGAAGAAGTAAGGCACTCAAAAATTCCGAAACAAATCAACTGAGGATAATGAAGTCAACAAAGATGTGATTTGTTTTTAATGCAAGAAAAATAGGCACATCAGACCTAACTGCCCTCTGTTGAAGAAAAAGAAAGGAAGCACTGAGAAATACAAGAAAGCTCTCAAAGCATAAATATGGAGCGATATTGACTGTGAAGAAAGTGATGAAGAATATGCCAATACATGTCTAATGGCAAATTCAAAATCAGACTTAGATTTTGAAACAAATTTAGACTCAGACTCAGACAAAGAAGTCGAGATTAGCAATTTAAAAATTCCAGCTAAAGTCTCAAAGTATATATATGAACTTTGTTTTAGTCTCAAAATATCTCTTAAAAGGATTTCCGAACTGAAGAGGGGGAATTCTAAACTTAAGCACCGGGAAATTTCTTGGAAAGAAGAGTTTGAAAATCTAGACAAAAGTTTTCTTAATTTGAAAGAAAATGCAGATTCTTTTTCGAAGGAAAATACCTTTTTGAAAAATAACATTTCAAATATCACAAAAACGTTTTCAAAAGGATCTAAGAAGTTGGAAAAGATTCTTTCAGCACAAATGCCTTATTTCAACAAATCTGGTTTGGATATGACACCAAAACCATTCCTTTAATTGATTTTCCAAAAGTGAATGAAAGAATTAAACAAAGACCTACAAAAACATTTTACAAGAACTATTTTCAAAAAGCTTTTGTAAAACCTGTTGGCCAAAGTGCTCTCAAATGTTCAAAGTGTAATAGCTCCGAATATTTTGAGAAAGAATGTCCCAAGGTTTGGAGACTTGTAAAGAAGGATTGGGCAAAGACTATATTTAGTACTAACTCCCCTAGACCCAAGAAAATGTAAGTATCAAAGAAATGTTGAGTTCTTTTTACAATTACAAGTTACTTTCAAGAAAAAGATCAGGTGGTATTCGAATAGTGGCTGTTCGAGACACATGACAGAAGATTCAAGTTGTTTTTATAAATCTTGTACAATTAAATAGTTGAAAAGTTTCTTTTGGTGGAAACAACAAAAGAAGAATTGTTGAATGTGGAACTGTGAAAATTAGAAGTCTCACAATCAACAATATTTCCTTGGTGAAAAATTTGAATTACAATCTACTTAGCATTAGTCAATTGTGTGACACTGGATTCAAAATTAATTTCCAAAAAGACATTTGTTTGGGAATTAGTAAAGACTTCTCTCAATCTTTCACTGGACGAAGACACAAGAATATTTATCTTCTGGATATAAAACCAGAAAGTTCTCCGTGTCAAATATCCATTCAAGATGAAGCAAACATTTGGCATCGAAAGCTTGGTCATGTTAACATGAAGCAAATTGTCAAGATTTCCTCTAAGAAGCTTGTCCATGGACTCCCCAACCTAACTTATCAAAAGTTTGAATTATACACGTCATGTGTTTTGGAAAAACATGTTAGAAATTCTTTTAAACCTTTAAATCAAGTTTCTACTAATCGAGTTTTGTAGCTTCTGCATATGGATCTCTTTGGACCAACCAGAACTCAAAGCATTGGTGGAAAGATATACTTTTTTTGTGGGCTTAGTCTACATTGAACTGGTCATTAAGACATGGTATATCCGAAGAGGGACAAATAAGCCTAGCATTTTTTCTTTTTCCTTTTTGAATAACACAATGGGTGACTGAACTTTTGAGAAGTATAGCTATTTCCACAACACATTAATTATATTTGGACTGGACCTTTGAGAAGTATAGCTATTTCCACAACACATTAATTATATTTGAATGTATAGCCTTATTCACCGATGAAAGGTGCTTTTTAACGTTTCTAATAGACTTCTTCTAAAATATCATTTTCATTGAAAGCAACAATTGCCCTACTCTTTCTCGAGAAAAGTCCTAAATTTTTGCATTAGTACCAATTTAATCCTAAATATTTTAATTGGACCAATTAGTTTTAAACATTTTTACATTATTATCAATTCAGCCCTACATGGTGTCACCAGCGCTAATATGGACAAAATTTATAATTTTTAAATATTTTTCTCTTTTCTTTTTTTTTCTTTTTTCTTTCTCCTTACCCTTTTGCCAACGAGGTCGCTGGCTGACCATCGTTTGCCATAGGCAAGGGCGTCGGCCCTCGCCCGATCCAGGCAAGGGTTGAAACCCTTACCTATTGGCCAACGAGGACTAAAATCCTAGCCTATTGGCCAACAAAGGTGCGGTGGCCCTCGTCGACCAAGAGTTAGTGAGGGCCTTTGTGCCCTCATCGGCCATAGGCAATTGCATGAAGGCCCTCGCTTGTTGGGGGCGATGGTTGCGATGCCTCAAGTGAGGCCGTTGTGGCCCTTGCTTGGATTTGGGTGAGGGCTCAATGCCCTCGCTTGTAGTAGGCAAGGGGGTGGTGCCGTCGCTTGGATCTGGGCGAGGGCCGTCGCACCCTCACTTGTGGCCGGCGATGATCGACTAGCAACCTCACTGGCCAAGGGGTAAGGAGAAAGGAAAAAGGAAAAAAAAAAAAAGAGAAAAAAAAAGGAAAAAAAATTATAAATTATAAAATTTGTCCACATTGGCGCTAATGGTGTCATGTAGGACCGTTAGCGCTCACGTCAACAATTTCTAGCTTAAATTTGTAGGATAAATTAAATTGATACCAATGTGAAAATGTTCTGGACTAAATTGGTCTAAGTAAAAAGCTTAGAACTAATTGGTTCCAATTCAAAAAGTTTAGAACTTTTTTGGTATTTTTCCCTTTTCCTGGTTACCCATGCGTAACCAAATAGATTTTCTTAATCTAGATAACAAAATTAGCCTTCGGTAATGATGCATGGCAATCGAAGGTGGTCTGCCTAAACCATGTTAAGGTTAATTCATATTGATGGTATGTTCAGTGGTCATTGCAGAAGATATAGACATGGCATACGGAGCTAGAAATTCTTATCTCCCATGAAAACATTGCCGTCAATCAATTATTTCCGACCATGCCAACTGCTAAAGCGTGAGTAAAAACTCATCCTCCTATTAATTACTCTTCCTTATTATAATTTACCTTACTGGTTTTCCATGTCGGATGCCTCCAATTGGAAAAATAAAGATAATTCATGGTGATAATGATATGGTAAATAATAAATTAGCGCATAACATAATATATTGCTTCAAATTTACCAATGATCTATATGTCATCAATAAAAAATGTTGTGTATTGACATTGATCGTGGTCTTGAGATTTGGACACATGACGAAGACCTAGCTGCAAGTCTTGGTCTTTTTGTATTGTAGCCATGAGTCGGTCAATATAAACCAAAGAAAATTCAGTGGGTGACTCCAATCATCAAAAGAGGAGGCATAGAGAGCATTGCCGACCCAAGGAATATCCGGATGGCTCCAACATAAGCTAGGCTTGGAAAGCCATGAAGATAGAGATGTCATCTTGTGCTTCGCCATCCGCGATTAAGAGGCCAAACACAAGTCACGCCTTAGCTAAACTGAAGGCAGATGCCTCCAGCAAGAAAAATAAAGATAATTCATTGTAATTATAATATGGTAAAGAATAATGACGCATGTGACAAAAGTTCTGAAATAAAAATTAATTTTTGACCAGGATTTGATTTCTCAATTTTCATTCCCTTGATAAGTTTCTAAGTAAAGAAACGCATCTAATAACTACTTAAAATTTCTGTTTATGAAAAAAAATAACATAATAAAATTTCTATTTCTAGGGGGTGGCGACGAGCATTTGGCATATCATAGGTGGTGGGTGGGTGATGAGCGGTGATGAGAGTGAACAACAATAAGAAGAGTTTTCATTCTCACTTTTGTTCCAGAAATAGAAAAACTAAAAATTTTAACTTTTAATTTTTGCTCCAAATTTATTTCTGAAATAAAAATCTGTTCGAAAATTTAAAAAAAAATGAAATTACATTATCTAACGGATTTTTATTCTAAATTCGTTTTGCAAAATAAAAAAAATAAAGAAATAAAAAATTAGAAATTCTTTCATAGATGCTCTAAATTAACACATAACATGATATTTTGCTTTAGATTTACGGATGGTGTATATGTCATCAATCCAAAAAGCTGTACATTGACATTGATTGTGATCCTGAGACTTGGACACATGCTGACGAAGACCGAGCTGCAAGTCTTGGTCTTTTTGTATTGTAGCCATGAGTCAGTCAATATAAACTGAAGAAAATTCAGTGGGTAACTCCAATTATCAAAAGAGGAGAGAGAGAGCGCATTGCGGACCCAATGAATATATGAACGGCTCCAACGTGAGCTAGGCTTCCAAAGCCGTCAAGATCGGGATGTCGTCTGGTGCTTCACCATCTGCAATTAAGAGGCCAGACACAAGTCACATCTTAGCTAAACTGAAGGCGGATGCCTCTGGCCGGAAAAATAAAAATAATTCATGATAATAATTATATGGTTAACAATAAATTAGCACATAACATAATATGTTGCTTTAGATTTACCAATGATATACATGTCATCAATCAAAAAAGCTGCATATTGACATTGATTGTGGTGCTGAGACTTGGACACATGCCGACGAAGACCTAGCTGCAAGTCTTGGTCTTTTTGGATTGTAGCCATGGCTCGGTCACTATAAACTGGAGAAAATGCAGTGGGCGACTCCAATTGTCAAAAGTGGAGACGTAGCGAGCACTACAGACCCAGGGCAAGTCAGCTTGGAAAGTCGCGAAGATAGGGATGTCGTGATGTGCTTCGCCATCTGCAATGTCAGACACAAGTCACATCTTAGCTAAACCGAAGGCGATTGCCTCCAGCCAAAAAAATAAAAAATAATTTATGGTAATAATGTTATGGTAATAATGTTATGGTAAATAATAAATTAACGCATAATATGATATATTGCTACAGATTTAACAATGGTTTATATGTCACGAATCAAATTGATTGTGGTCCCGAGACTTGGACACATGCTGACCAAGACCTAGCTTGCAAGTCTTGGTCTTTTTGGATTGCAGCCATGACTCGGTCAATATAAACCGGAGAAAATGCAGTGGGTGACTCCAATCGTCAAAAGCGGAGACGTAGAGAGCACGCGGACCCAACGAATGACAGCTGGAAAGTCGTGAAGATAGGGATGTCGTGATGTGCTTCGCCGTATGTAATTAAGAGGCCAAACACAAGTCACATCTTAGCTAAACTGAAGAGTGTCTGGCCATAGACATGGCAGAAAAAAAGTGAGATGGAATCAACCGGCTTCACTGAATTGGCCGCTCTGGGGTTTGACGGTGATGGTGTACCCCTTGCAAGTTCAACACTTATCCTTTGACACCTCAAATCTCGTATAAGATGGGCGAGGTCCCATGATGTTTCAGGTAATATTTACCTCAAATAATCACTGCCTTATATGATTGCTAGGAATATTCCTTTTGAAGGCTCGGCTTACTTGTCATAATATATGGCATATGCTAAGATGTACAAATAAGACTTCTCTTTTCCTTTTTTGGAACAGCATGCAGGGTGACCGGACCTTCCCGTAAGCTTTCTTTTATTAGAACCTTCTGTGTCCTCCTAAACTCTGCAGTTGAAGACACAAGTCTCATGTGTGAATCTTTAGCTGAAGCCGTAACTGTTCATGTGCCGATAAGTGTACCCCCACCGCCATGCTAAATAGGTAGTGTTAGAGATGAACACCCAATCACGATTATCTAATTCCACTTGTGATTTCCTCCTACATGTTACATAACAGTATCCCAGCATGCTTAAGACGATAGATAATTTCACATTTGATTGTGTGGTGACGTATCCCTTTATTGCTCCATGTTATATCTTAATAGGGGAAAGGAAATAAGATATGCCATAATTTTTGTATGACACACGCTTCATTGTCAAAACTTCTTGAGTAAGCACTTGACTACCTATTTATAAAAAAAAGATATATATATATATATATATATACAATTACTTAAGTGTCATCAATAATTTTCTTTACCGGAAAATCCAACATAGCATAATTTATTATGTTTCAGCTAATGTGGCTTGCTGAAAAAATCCAATCAGCCAAAAATAACTTGTTTATGTTCTTACCCAAATTGACTAGTTGGGGTTAAATTAGGGCCTAGAAGCAATCCCTAATCCTAATCTCTTGAAATTACTATTAAAACTGCAGCTGATTACCTGCAGCGTTGTAAGCGAGAGCCCTAGTAGAAGCAGAGTTGAGGTCATTGAAGAAATGACGTAGAGAGGAAGGATGAGGGCAAGTGTGATTTGGGTGAAAAATCTTCCTCCAAGTGAGGACAATCTTGTAGGACTCTATAAACGCTAAAGAAACCCAAGAAATTGCAAGTTGTATGCTGGTCTCTGACCTTTGTTTTTGCGCAGAAAAATTAAGAATTGAGTTATTGGTGATCTAGTTCACCGTGATTCTTCATATAGACCAACCGGAGAGGTATCATGTAAAGCTTTCCGTGGTCGCTGACGATGGGGTCGTTGGGTGCATATATCGTCCATCGACTGCGTCCTGGTCCCCAAGATCTCAAGTGTGAAACATTTGTTCATGATCATCACCTCCTCCATGAATCACCCACGCCTTCATCGCTGCCTCCTTCCAATTGGGGTCCAGCGTGTCATAGCTCTCCTTGAGGTCGCGCGCCACCTCCTCGATTAATTTCTGTTAAGAAAGCTATGCGGAATTAAAATTTCCAAAAAAAAAAAAAAAAACACGTAGGACAAATCGCCAAAATTTATCGCTAGAAGCACTTAAGTAATCGTTTTTCACTAATATGCTACTCAAGTGATCATTTGAAAAGTTTTGATATTTAAGTGAACGTCACAAGGAAGTTATGATATTTTTAGATTTCGTTTGTTTCGCGAAAAATGAATGATTTTTAAAATATTTTCTTAACATTAATAGTTTGTATCACTTGGAATAATTAAACAGTGGGAAAAATTTTCATTATCAATAATAATTTATATCTAAATATTCTCGTAAACGATAAAAGTATGTTTTGTTCATTTATTTTTGTAAACAATGTATGCGATCATTTTTTTTGAAAAAAATATTTTTATATTATTTATTATTCACAAAATAAATAGAACTTTTATGTCTTTATCGTTACCTTAATCTCTTTCTTGTCGATCTATATTAAAATAGGGTTAATACCCTGAAAAACCCCAAACTGGTACACTTGTGACAAATTTACCCTAAACTATTTTTTTGACCATGAAAAACCCCAAACTGTTATACTCGTAACAAATTTACCCCGACTGACTATAAAAAAAAACCATAAACTGGTACATTTATGACAACTTTACCCCAAACTAATTTATTCGACTGCAAAAAACCCTAAATTGGTACATTTATGACTAATATACCCTCTGCTAAATTGGATTAATACCACAAAAAAATCACAAAAATTGTAAACTGTAACAAACGAAGCGTAAAATCCTAAATTGGTATACCAGTTAATTGTCACGTGCCATTTAACTTAATAATTTGAGAATAAAATTTAACGAAAACTAACATAGGGTAAATTTGTCACAAGTGTACCAGTTTGGGGTAAATTTGTCAAAGGTATACCAGTTTGGGGTTTTTTGTGGTCAAAAAAATAATTTGGGGTAAATTTGTCACAAGTGTACCAGTTTGGGGTTTTTCAGGGTATTAACCCATTAAAATACTTTTAAGCAAGATATTCCGGCGGCCCTATAATTCTGGGTTTAAACTTTCTTATATGAGATGCTTCATCAAGAGCTTTCTTGCTCCCGGTGACTGACGTGAAAATGTCGATCTTGAACCTGGCTGGATCGTACAAGTTCAGCAGTGAACGAACGATCCATGATTACACCAGAGACATAATATGGATTCCACTGTTAAAGTGAAGAAAAATTAATGGCTTTCTTGCATAAATCCCACTCGCATGGGAGAGCGAAGGGGCCGGTGGAACAAAAAATGGTTAATTCGTAAAGGCATGTCCATGTATTCCCGTAAATTGCTGGAGCCTGAAAATTGCACGACATCCTACCTCTAAGTTGAAACATGACGTAATGATACATGTAAGGTGATGGAGCATAACAAGCGAAAGTGGTTTGGTCCAAACCATGGTAAGATTCGTTGATACCGATGATTCGGTCGGTGGTCATTACAAATGATACAGAGGTAGCAACGAAACTTCATAGCAATATGTTATTGCCAATTGCTGAAAATGTGAGCCAAAACTCATCCTCCTAAAATTTACTTTTCCTTCTCATTATATACCATGTGGTTTTTCAATGTGGATGCCTCTAGCTGAAAAAATATAGTCAATTCCACGGTGTATTGTAAAAATGATACATACAAAAAGAAAAAAATAGCGCATCACATGACGTATTGTTTCTAATTTACCAATGGACCATACGTGATCAATCAAAAGCTGTCTATTGAGATTAATTGCGGCACTTAACTTTCGTACATCTGCAGATGAAGACCTAGCTTCAATTCTTGGGCTTCTTGCATTCGAGCCATGTCTCAGTCATTTATAAACTGAAGAAAATTCAAGATGAGATTGATGCGGGGGCGAACCAGCACCACATGAGGTTGTGTGGACTTCCGATCCTCTTAGTAATTGGACATTAAGATGAGACTAATGAAATATACTGGTCTATAGCCATTAAGATGATGCCGGTTAAACGGATGAACGGAGAGCTCACGCTATAAATATAAGGCCTGCATGCATATCTTCCTCACACTTCTCTCTTTGACAATCTCCACTGCTCCATGACAATGGAAAGATCTATTACAGCTTTCTCGTTTGCGTTGCTTGCTGGTTTAGCTTCATCACTAGTCCCTGTGGTCCAAGCCCAACAGATTCCAGGTCTCTCTCTCTCTCTCTCTCTCTCTCTCTCTCATGCCTGCGCGCCTGCGTTGAGAAAAGTTTTTGAGTTCGCATGAGATGCTAAGAGAGAAGCTTTTCGGTTCCCATGAGTTTGCATGAGATGCTAAAAGATTTAGAGTTTGCATGCTTTGCTTGGACTATAAGGAGAGAAAAAGGAGGGAAACATGAGTTAAAATCTCAGAACAAATTATACTCTTTATAAGATGGGCGAGGAGAAATCTAAATTGTAGACATCCTCGACCCCAATTTTCTTCTCCCTTTTCTCCTCACAACAGCATGATATTTTTCCTGTCTCGTGGTTTAAGCTTCGTACAGTGTCATTGTCCTATCTATGACGTCAAGAAATGTTGGCTATCTCATTGTCTGCGCACCCCTCAATTAGCCATGACCACCTATTGAAACCGAGTGGTCTCTTCTTTGTATTCAGAATCATTTGATCTAAGTGTCAAATCATCGCCGCGTTAGAAACAATAACTATTGAACTATGCAAATGATCGAGATACACTGAATTTGTTCCAACGGTCCAATAAGATAAATCGTTTTTCCATTCACTGAGTTCTTTTTTTCTCTAAACTTACAAGGTTTTATCAGTATTGATTGTGGGGCAACTAATGTATACACTGAGGATGAAATCATAATAAGATACGAAACCGATGAAGGGTTCATAGACTCTGGACAAAACAAGCAGATATCCATGACGTTCATACATGAAGGCTATCGACAGTGCTTGAATAATTTAAGGAGTTTTCCCAACAGAAAGAGAAATTGTTACACTTTAAAACCAGACCAAGGCAAGAACAACACCTACTTGATTAGGGCAAGGTTTTACTATGGGAACTATGATGAAAAGAATCAGATTCCTTCATTCGACCTATACATTGATGTTAATTATTGGACCACGGTGAACTACTTGGGTCCTGGTTATGAAGAAATCATGTACGTGTCCCCAGCAGATGATATCCAAGTGTGTCTTGTCAATACTGGCAATGGGGTGCCCTTCATTTCGGCATTGGAACTAAGACATATAGATGATGATGGCATCTATCGATTAAGATCTGGATTCTTGGAACACGCTGGGCGACTGGACATCGGAGGTGCCTCGGACTCTTTCATCAGGTGATCAGCTAATTTTTTATATACAGATGCATGGTGATCATAGTCAAGAAAGACTCCGTTTTCTTTTTAATCGAATTTAGCCATTTTGCAAACTATTGAAGGCACATGTACCTAATTTAACAGAAAAAATGAAGCCAACCGAATTGGTAACGAGTCAAATGTGTGAAAGACCAAAAGGGGGCCATTACACAAGGCAAAATTGAGCAAAGACGCAAGTTAAAAAAAAAAAAAATAAAGGCCAAGAAAATCAACAGATTTCGAAACAAAAGACATTTAAAATATCATTAAAAAAATGATATTAGACGTCAAAGGTTACAACAAAAATCATTAGATGATTGAAAATGTTAAAAGAGCAATAGAAAAGCCATTAGGTCCGAGGAAAAGAATTAAGTTATTTGAAATTTTTGATATTATAATCCAAATCAAGATTAGTATTTCAGATATGTATCAAAAACACTTAAGTTACTTCAACATAACAAGCGGACTGGTTGATTTATTTAGGAAAAAATTTCAACGCCATTGCAAAAATATTAGAATGTAATCATAATTATTTTTTGCCTTAATATTCAAATAAGTATTCAATAAACTAATACGTATTATATACTATCATAAAGGTTTGAAATGAGAACATTACAAATTATTTACTAGAAACATTGGTGTTATATATATATATATATTTTTTAATAAAACTCACCATCTGATGATGTGGTTGAGAGCCAATCATTTAGGCGAAATTGATAATTACATTTCCGTTTAAATCTTTAGTAATATAACAAATTGAAGATTCTGTAATATGAGGAAATTCACTCTTTATTGGTAGATAGTCATGTCAACAAACGTAATCATATTCCTTGCCTCCGTACCGCCGATTTTAATCTATTTATTGTTATTATATTATATAAAAGGAAGCTCCTCTTTTAAGGGAATGCAATATATTTTCTTCTTCAAGAATATTTAAGTAGACAAAATTTTCAATTAACAGTTTCATTTCACCACCGGCGTATCTTGAACATAAAATTTAAATCTTTTCCATTTTACAAAAAAATGTATTAAAATCTAAATATTGAAATATTATTCTCTTTCTTCATAATATAAGGTTAATGACATAAATTGTACTTAAACTTTGGCTCCATGTGTAATTTAATCCTTGAACTTTACCCCAAGATATAATGTTGTCTCTAAACTTTTAATTTATTTTATGTGATCCTTCTACTTTTAGTACATGGTCAATTTATTCCTTGAATTACATGAAAATGTTTAGTGTGGTCCTTCCATTAATTCAAGTTCAAGGACAACATTAAACATTTTTATAAGATGTAAGGACTAAATTGAATATGTATCGAAAGTTCATAGACCACGTTGAATAAATTGAAAGTTAAAGGACTACATTGCATATTGGGATAAAGTTTAGGGACTACATTGAACAAACTGAAAGTTCATGGACCATATTATACATTGAATTAAAGTTCATAAACCTTTTGTATCATTTTTCTACAATATATGTGCGCATTTAATTTACTTAAAAGGTATCAATAATTTTTATCTATTAATAATTAATAGTTCAAATTTTTCATAACAAGATGATCATGCAAAATCTCATGAATGTCAATTCTTCGCATACACAAATGCGTGTACATTAGTAAATATATAATGACAGTGTCTTCCCTAAGTGTCCTCTTTAAGGTTGACATATAGGATTCTTATTTGCAAGGGATATATCAGGTTGGAAGGAGCATTTTCTTATACTCTCCATTCATTTTGCTTCTTATTTATTGCTCTTGTCCCTCTCCTTCCTCTCTTCGTTGTTTCTTTATTTTAATTGCACATCTTTTTGCATCAAAGAAGTCTCGTGCCTTGATAATGACATAATACTTTGTATTAGTATACAAGTACGTTTACTAAATAAAAATACACTAATCAGGTGCACTTGAGACATAGTAAGAATAAACGAAATATAATAAGTCAAAACATCGTGTTGACTACAGTATAATAGTTGCTCAAAATGATTAATCCCATGTTAATGATAGAATACAACAACTCGCGCAAAGCATGGATTATATCTAATATAATATAGAACTCAATGTCTACTCATGAAGAGGGGACTTTACATATACATGAAAAAAAAAAAATAAAATGAAAGTGCTCTTGGGATATTCATTAAGGGCTACTAGTTAAATTTTGAAAATATGAACATTTGTATTTAAAAATTCTAATTTCTTGATATATGTTATGAATATGTTGTATTCCAATATTCACAGCATATATTGGTATGCGTTTTTTATAATGTTAGTGATCTTAACTAGTGTCACTATGACACTTGTTAATAATATGTAGCTCTTCGACCAAAAAAAGAAAGTAATATGTATCTCTGAAGTTTGGTGCTAATACTCATTTTACGTAAAATACATTATTAATATACATAGTTATATAGAAGTCCTTACATTCCATCCGAGAAATATTTCAGCAGTGGGAGAAATAGATCCTAACCTCGTCCGAACCCTTCTAGCCTAAAAAAAGAAGAAAAAATCACATTTGGGAAATGCTATAAAACCAATAACATTTTTGTTTAATTACGTAAAATGAACTTTATGAAATTGATGATTTGTATGTACAAACGTGCTACAAGTTCATGGCCACGCTTCTTTTAACAAATATAATCAACTGCACATCATATTGCAATCTTCAAGTTTTGCATTGAATCACCAGTCAGATATTCTGATTTTCGTAACCAACCAAAGCATCAGCTTTTCGCTAGTAATGTGATGAATATGGTAAATTCTACTTTTCTGTTGCTTATCCATATGAATTGGCATTTGCTAGTCTCTCAGTCAATTGCTTAATTGTTTGCTCTTAAACTGTTTGCAAAAATGCCTCGGTCAGGTACCCTGACGATGTTTACGATCGGATTTGGGGAGTTGACGACAATACTGATTGGATCATTCTGAACACCACATCTGTCATTAATTCATCTGATGCTAATGATTCTTATAAGGTTCCCAGTAGAGTTCTTTCGACCGCTCGAAGTACAATCGATGCCAGTACTCCCTTGTATATACTCTTAACACCTTCAAACTCTGCAGAGAAATGGATTGTGTACTTTTATTTCGTTGAGATTGAGAGACTGACAAACGGCCTCCAGAGGGAGTTCACAGTTTCCATGAATGATAATCAATTCATGGAGATAGTGAGCCTTGAATACTTAAAGCCAGTGGTTGTAGTCTCCACTCCTGTTAGTGGGTCGCTCATCACCATCTCGATTGAATCGACAAATAAGTCTGGAAATCCACCGATCCTCAATGCCGTGGAGTTCTATACCATTGGTGATCTTCCAAATGTACCCACAGCACAAGATGATGGTACGCTTTTATTCTTTTACATATTGTTATTGTCTACATACACGAACAGTTGTGCTCCAACTGACATGGACAATAATTAGAGAGATATTCCAATGTCAGTAAGTAAGACTTAGTAAAATCCTATGCTAAATATACTAGTCTCCACTGTGGGTCCTATTTTATTTGTAAACTCTGATCGATAATTGCTTTGTTGGGATCAACGCATGTGGTTAAGTATTACTTTGCTATCTGCTTAATTCCCCGTTTTGGCTACTTTTTGCTTGGTAATTGCTGGAAAGTCTCTTCAAATTGAAGCCCTGAGATGTTACGAGTCTTTTAAAAAATTGAAAGTCTGTATGACTTATATGTGATTGATTGCCACCATTTTTTGCATCTCTATCCTTATTTCTAAATAATATTGTCTTTTTTGTGATTTAAACCACAGTGAAAGCTATTAATGACATCAAAACGACATATCACATTCAGAAAGAAAGCTGGCAAGGTGACCCATGTATACCAAGCATATACACATGGGATGGTCTAAATTGTAGCAATGGAAATCCTCCAAGGATCATATCATTGTGAGTCCTCTAGCAATGTTTCTCGATTACTGATTTTCTAGGTGAAATTTAAAAGAAATCTTATACGTGATGAAAACTGGAAATTTTAAGTATCAACGAGAAATAATACTTAAGATCAATGCAACCTCCTGAAGTGAATTCCCACATGGGATGGTGACATTTTGCGGCGGGTGTGAAATTAGGAATAATTTATGAGCTCTCTCCAATATCATGTGAGATTTCCCAATAGCCTACTTTTCCTATTTTTGACATGAATGTTCCAAATTGCATTGTGTATGAGCACGTATTGGGTCCTCCGAGAATAATTTTTAAGTAATCTAGGTCCAAAAGTAACCATAAATTATAGAAAAAGGAGATAGTGAGACCCATGCAAGGAATCAAATTGACAATTATGAATGGTCTTCCGGTACCTAAAACATTTTCACTAGGACCTAAAATATCTTCATTCTGAAGAATTAATTGCATAAACTTTTCTTTATTGTGCCAAAAAAAATGCTGCCTTTATGAAGATGGCAATGATAGGATCCTTTATTTTGATGTCTGATGGTCAGGAAATTGAGCTCAAGCAATTTGGTGGGCGACATAGTCTCATCACTGTCACGTCTATCAACAATGGAAGACTTGTAAGTATCACCATAGCTGAATTAGTTGTGTCTGCATGTCACTCATGATTAAGCACCCCCTGGGAGTCAACTCATGATTTAATGATTAAGGTTGTGTTTTAGGAGACATAGGCTATTGAAATATTGCCCTAATGTGTGGAAACATATTGCATTTGGCTATGGAGCTGGTTGACTTGATATGAGATGTTCTAAACTTGCTCTTTCCCAGAGATTTGTCCAACAATAAGCTTACGGGAGCAATACCAGAAACTCTGGCAGAATTACCAAATCTTAGATTTCTGTAAGTTAATGTGGCAAAGTGAAGCAGCAAAAGATTTGAAGTAGACAAACCTCTAATCATGGCTATATTTGCAGAAATCTAAGTGGAAACAACCTAATTGGATCTGTTCCTGAAGCTCTTAAGAAAAGGGTTCTGGACAATACTTTAATCATGAGGTGCTCTCTCTCTCTCTCTCTCTCTCTCTCTCTCTCTCTCTCTGAGTCGTATGCAACTTCTATAGGGTGGAAAGACTATCAACATGTTCTTTTTAATGTGATTAAAAACAATTAAGAAGGCCAACTTGTCATCACCATATGGCAATGTTGATACGAATCTAAGTTCAGCTATTTCATTCTTTGATCCAGTTTGGCAGGAAACACAAATCTTTGCCTAGCCGATCCTTGCATGCAGAAGAAGAAACAAAATTCCATCCTCGTTCCAGTTGTTACATCAGTTTCAGGCTTCTTTTTAGTTCTCTTTGGTGCTTTGGCTATTGTTTGGTTAATGAAACGGAAAAGAAAAGCAGGCAAGCGTTCTTACTTGTGTTGTTCACACAATCTACACTGCATTTGACAACAATCTTGACTTTGGTTATCCATTGGTACAGTTCTAACTGCAACAGTGTCTTTTCTAGGATAATTTAGTCGAGAAAACACAACTCAGCAACTTACTGTCTCTTCCCCCCCCTCACCTCCCTACCTCCCCAACCCCTCCCCACTCCCACCCGGATTATCATTTTACAATCTCATCAACCTCATGAATAAAGGAAAGTTGGCACTAATACAAATTCCCCAATGCTAGTAATCTTAATTACATAGTGGTCATAAGAAAATGGAGAGAAAAGAGAGACATGGATCTCCACAACATGGTTGCATCAGCATCGCAAAGCATATGTGCATTATTCGGCTTAACATCATGAAATTTCTAATTTTTCTTTTCAAGAGTAACCATGCTATGTACGAGAATGACATATAACAGCTTGATAGTACAATTTTGTCCTTAATATTCTAAGGCTCCCAAAAGATAATTTGATTGTGCGATCACAAACTAATCTTTGTGAATTGAGTAAAGAACAATTATCTATATGATAGCATGTTGAAGGCAGGCGACATAGAATCCCTGCCTAGATCTTTCGATTATTGTCCTCTTCTCCATTAATATAACTCTTAAAACGGGATTGGTAAAACCCTTCCTATGTCTTTTAATTGTTGTGGATGCAATTACCATGGGAAGTTATTTGCCATTAAAGTCTACTACCCGACGGGGTAGTCACTAAACTCATAGAAACTTTTTTGGTACAGAATCTAGTGAAATGACATTGAGATTAAAGAATCGACCTTTCAAGTATGGAGAGGTTTCAAGAATCACTAGAAACTTTGGACGAGTGATTGGTGAAGGTGGATTTGGAAAGGTTTATCTTGGCACACTAGATGACGGCACCATGGTTGCTGTGAAGATTCTCTCTAAATCATCAAAGCAAGGGTACAAGGAATTTCAAGCTGAGGTTAGATAGGATGATGCAATCACTCTTCCTTTTAAGATCAACTTATGCTGACACTTATGTAGAAGTTTGTTTAGAAACTTCCTCTTAGGCTATTGTTAGTATGCATTATTATAATGCACAATTGTGACACTGCAGGTACAACTCTTAATGATTGTTCGTCACGAAAACTTGGTTTCTCTATTTGGATATTGTGGTGATTCCAAGCACATAGCTTTAATATATGAATACATGGTCAATGGAAATTTAAGGCAACATTTATCAGGTGCGTATTTATGTTCTTTTCTATTGTTTTCTTCTCTAAAATAGTCCTACAAAACTCTATTTCTCGCTCACAAATAAAGTTAGGATGTATCCAACAGAGGACCATCCGAAGGTCTTGACGTGGAGTAAGAGACTACAAATAGTTGTGGATGTAGCACAAGGTACGTCAATGGGATATCCACCTTTTTAGGTTCTTTTCCAACATTGCTTTGGCATTGTTGACGTGGTTTTTGCAAGGAGTTACAGGTTTGGATTATTTGCATAACGGTTGCAAGCCACCCATCATTCATAAAAACTTGAAGACTACAAACATCTTGTTGAACGAAGACTTCCAAGCCAAAATAGCTGATTTTGGCCTATCGAGAACTTTTGCCACTGAAAACGACTCTTATGTGTCAACTTGTCCTACAGGCACTCCTAGCTACCTTGATCCCGAGTAATGGCGAAAACTCTATATTATTGATCTAGTTCAGTTTAGGATCTCAATTTGCATATAAAAATTGGCAATGCCTACGATTTCATCTTTGACTTAAAGATCCATTATTTGTTCTTCCTTTCCACCCAGGTTTCATTTTTCTGGAATCTTAAATAGGAAGAGTGATATTTATGGTTTTGGAATCATACTCCTTGAGTTGATCACGGGCCGACCTGCAATAATGAGAAGTCAGGGTGGTAGTGCCAGCATGCACTTACTTCAGTGGTTGATTCCTATTGTTGAAAGTGGTGATATAAAGAGGATTATGGATCCCATGTTACAAGGAAAATTTGATGTCAACTCAGCTTGGAAAGTAGTGGAGATTGCTATGTCCTGTACGCGATCAACAGCAAATCAAAGGCCAGACATAAATGATGTACTGGTAGAGTTGAAGGAGTCCTTGGGGAGCAAATCAAGTGGTTCCTTTGAAATGACCCCATTGAAGCTCCATTCTTATAATGCCCATGTGGCAAGGTAGTAGAACTTTTCCAATCTAAAAGGGCTCCCTTTGTTTTAGGAAAAAAATAAACTTTTGTCTGTAAATTTATACTATCTTTTTTATTGCGTCATCCATTTCCCTTTTTTTTAGTATAAATAAGTCTTCGAAACTTGCTTTATAACAATGATATCCTTTCATCCTTTGTTACTTCTTTCTCCATTCATAATGTTAGTTCATGGCATTTCTAATACTGGGGAATTAGAAATTCCTTATTGAGCGTGGGTGGGGGTAATTCGTGATTCAGATGTCGAGGTTATCCATGATGAGGTAATTGGCATTAACAGGCCCTTGCAGCACGTTCTTGTGGTTCAACTGAGATTTCAATCGGAATCAACACAATTGATTAAGAAGCAACAATTTTGCAATGTTGAGGAGGTAGAATGAGAAAATTTATAATGAGAATTCTAGTGAACTTAACGTAGTACTTCTCATAAATAACCTAGGATATACACACAAGCATCGTTAACAAATTATGGACACGAGACTTAATCTTGACTTATGATAATGCATACATTTGCAACATGTTTATATCCAAATAAAAGGCAATCCTAATCTCTCTAATTCATAATATGTGGAATAGGCTTTCTATATCGGGGTTCTAATGCAACAAGTGATATCATTGATTAGATGAGAGCCCCACGGTCGAAGAAGATGTACGTCACCAGTGCAACATTGCCTAATTCGTCAAAAAATGATCCACCCATGTGCCATGGATTTGTCCCATTTGCGATGATTAATGGCAAGATTCAGAAAAATGGGGGCTTATCCTAGCGAGCGAACCAAGAAAAAGAACCAATTGATGATATGAGACTAATAGAAATTTGCACATACCATGACATAAATGTGTTGTACTTTATTAATACATTCATGATAGGGTGCAATTAGAATGCACCATTTAGTCTTGATATGTTATAATGGAAAGACATCCTTTGAAAGTGTATGAGGAAGTCATATAAAAAAACTGCTGAAGATAACCATTGGGACAGTTGGTAGATAGAACGTTCAGAAAAAAAAATTGTTCTCTCTTCCTCTCCCCTTTTCCATCAAAGAAAAAAAAAGTCGTTCCATTTCTCATTTATGAAAACAATTGGCATTTACACTGTGGAAATTGGATGTTTTCCTCTTGACTGCATTTAGACCATTGTGAAGTAATATTGTTCGCCATTCATATGCAATTCAACGTTCGTTTCGGGGTAAATTGTTTGTTGCGCATTCGAAATAGATTAGTCATCTTCTGCCAACTTTCTTCCAATAGTATGTAATGTCCCTTCTGGTTCAAGGACTTTAGATCAAGTACTACTGATGTAGAACAATGTGCAAATGCCTTTTTGGAAACAACGGAGCATCATAAGAGTAGGCGGTCCCACAAATCAAAGAGGATTGCATGATCTTTAAGATTACAAATGGGTTACAATATATATTTTCCTTAATTTGTTATTATATTTCAGATTTTCTAGTTTATTAATATCTTTTCAATTTTGTTATTAGATTTCTGTTATTTGGTTATTATCTAGATGGCAACCTCCTTATAAATAGATGCCTAAGATATTATAATCTGCACTTTTTTATTCTAAATAAACACCATCTTTTGGAATTCTTTCCAAGCATCGCTTTCTTAGTGTTATTTGGTATCAGAGCAGGTTTCTCCTGTGACGATGGCTAATAACGTTAGTGACAATCTCCCCGTAGTTGAAGGCCATAGAAACAAGCCTATTACACGGGATGAGTTTAACCAATTTGCGGAGCAAATCGAACAGAGGTTTCAAGAATTACTTGTCGCCATTCGGCGTTTGTCTACCAACCCCATACCTGGTAATCATCTGATTGAACATGCTCAGGTAGCTTGAGACCCAAAAGCAGCTATGGAACGTGTGGCAAATCCCTGACAGAGGCAACAAGCCTATGTCAAGGACTCTAAAGGAGAAGAAGAGTTCCTGGATTGGCCTGTTCGTGGAGGCCACTGGAATCGAGGATATCAACGAGACCCTAAGCAATATAAACTTAAGGTTGACTTTCCGACCTTTAATGGCAATTTGAATATTGAAATCTTTTTGGATTGACTTTGGGAAGTTGAGAAACTCTTCGATGCCATGGAGATTGAAGAGGATCGCTAAGTAAAATTGGCAGCATACAAATTGAAGAGCGGCACCTCGGCGTGGTGGGAGCAAACACAATCGACCCGATGTCGACAAGGAAAAGCTCCCATCCGAACATGGAATCGAATGAAGGAAATGTTGAAGGTTCGGTTCCTCCCAACCGATTATGAAAATTATTATTTCCACAATTTCATAATTGTAAGTAGCTAAGCCAATCAGTCCAAGCTTACACAGAGGAGTTTCTCCGACTTTCCACCCGTAACAACCTTGCTGAGTCGAAGGCATAACAGACCGCCAGGTACATTAATGGTTTGCGACTTAATATTCAAGACCATATTTCACTACATCGTTTGTTCTCCGTTGAGGATGCTCAAGAGATGGCCTGAAAGGTTGAGATGCAATTAGAGAAAACTAGCCCCATTAATCAGGCTAACAATTATTCCACTCGAGGATCATCTGGAAAGGGGACACAACTAGATGTTTTAGAATCCTCCAACCAGCAAACCAACACTATGAACTGAACTTCAGGAAGTATTACTAGGGTGCGCAAGGAACCAATCATTGCAAATAATCGTAACGCCAATTTGAATGCCCAGAACCTGTATGCTAAGACACCACCAACCAAATGCTACAAGTATAACGAATTGGGACATCGTTCGAGTGATTGTCCACGGCGAAAGATGGCCAATGTTGTCGAGCATGACGATGACATATACGAAGATGACTAGATTAACGAGAAAGAAGTGGAGGATGAGGAGGGTGAGCATATCAATTGCGTTGTTAGGAGACTATTGCTCGCTCCGCGAAGAGAAGACACGCAACGGAATAGTCTTTTTCGTGCCCGTTGTACCATCAACGGCAAAGTTTGCGATGTCATCATCGACAGCAGAAGTTGTGAGAACATAGTGTCCAAGGCTTTGGTGGACCATCTACAACTAAAAACAGAGTTACATCCCTCCCCTTATACAATTGAGTGGATTCGTAAAGGGGTCAAACTCAAGGTGACGCAGGTATGTCATTTACCTATTTCAATTGGAAAGTCCTATAAGGACACCATAATTTGTGATGTAATGGAGATGGATGCATGACATGTCCTACTAGGGCGACCATGGCAATACGATGTTGATATCACGCACAGGGCTTGAGAGAACACATATTCTTTTGTGTGAAAAAAAAACGAAGATTATTTTGAAGCCGATGAGTAACACCCCCCAAGCCCCAAAGAAGCAAAGTGCAGGGATTATGCTAAACATCTATAAACGTGAGGGCATGTATATGATTGTGGAGAAAAGCAATCAAGAAGCCATTAATCCAATTCCAGCGGCTCTTCAACCCTTATTAAGGGCATTCAGTGATGTTATTTCAAAGGATCTACCTGTTGGATTACCACCCTTGAGGGATATCCAACATGAGATTGATTTTCTTCCAGGAGCGAGCCTCCCTAATTTGCCGCACTACGGGATGAATCCGAAGAAGAACCAGATTTTGCAAGACCAAGTAGGAGAACTTTTTCAAAAAGGCTTCTTTGCACGAAAGCATGAGCCCTTGTGCAGTACCCGCACTCCTCACTTCGAAGAAAGACGAAAGCATGCATATGTGCATTGGTAGCTGGGTAATTAATCGGATTACTGTCAAGTACCGATTCCCAATCCCTCGCTTGGATGACATGCGCGATCGACTTGCGGGATCAAAGATCTTTACAAAGATTGATCTACGTAGCGGATATCACCAATTACACATCCGCCCTAGCGATGAATGGAAAACGGCCTTTAAAACAAGTGAAAGTTTGTACAAATGGCTTGTCATGCCGTTTGGCCTCATGAACGCGCCTAGCACCTTCATGCGTTTGATGACTCAAGTTCTTAAACCTTTTATTAGAAAATTTGTGGTGGTCTACTTCGATGACATTCTCATATATAGTCCAGATAACCAACAGCATATGGAGCATCTAAGGGACGTCTTATCGACCTTGCAGACAAACCAATTGTACATTAATTTGGAGAAGTGTAGCTTCATGACTGATCGACTCCGCTTCTTAAGGTATATTGTCGGAGCAGAAGTCCTTCAAGTTGATGCAGAAAAGGTAGCTGCCATCCGCGACTGGCCGACTCCCCAGACCATTGGGGAGGCACGTAGTTTCCACGAGCTTGCAACATTCTACCGACACTTTATTCGAAATTTCAGTTTTATTATGACTCTGATCACCGAGTGCTTGAAGAAAGGAAAATTTCATTGGGTGACGAAGCAGAAGCTAGCTTTGCTCTCATCAAAGAAAAACTTTCCACGGCACCAATACTAGTGCTCCTGAATTTTAAAAAGGTATTCGAACTAGACTGTGATGCTTCTAGTGTAGGAATTGTGACATCTTAAAATTCGAGTTCTCTGAGGAATGAATGGATGCAAATTTCGTCAATGCATTGTTGGTTGATCTCACTCGGAATTGATCACTCCTGAGATACTGACCTTGAGGGAAAAGGCTAACGAGAACAAAACTCGTATGACTAAAGGACTCAACCTGGAAAAACGACTTGACTGTGAGACTTCTGTGAGGATGATCCTATAGATAGGCAGGCCGATTCTAAGGACAAGTAGAAGTCGATTTACGGATAGAACATAATGGAACAACGGGTGATTCCGTTTACTGTTATCGAAACCGCGAAGAGCCTATGTCAATCCTCAGTGATCGTGTACTTTGAAAAAAGAATCTATCCTCCGTAATTTCATGCAGTTAAGGACGTCTATGCGTCAAGGTGTCTTGAGCATGGTTTGGCACGAGTCGGTTACGTGCGAATCCTCGGAGCTGCCCGTCAGTCTGAGCTGTAACCGAAATAGCATTTGACGAAATTGACATGGCAAGAGAACTTAGAGTTGGACTTTGAATTATCGAGAATGTCCGGGACGGACTTTGGATGAAACTACTTCATATAGTCAACAGAGCCAGTTAAGCTGAGCAATTGGAAAAAGGGATTTTCGAACCGAGGAAGCAAGCCCGTGAGGACGTGGGCCGGGCCAAGTCAGTGTGGGCCTTAGGCCCAAGTTAGGACAGCCACCAAATAAGCCTAAGTCAAGCAAATGAGCCCATTGGGTCAAACCAACTATTCATCTTTTAAGCCCATGGGCTAATTCTTGGCCATTTCAAGCCCAACCAATCCCCAAGCCCATTCCTATTCATGGCCAAACCCAATCCTTAGGCCAATCCACTAATTTCAGCCCAAGGACAGAAAGGTAATTGTGCAAAGTGAAATGACCAAATTGCCCCTAAAAGCTTGTGGATAAGGGCAAAAGAAGAGAGAGAAGGTGAGGGGACTTGTATGGGGACTTGAATTGGCCATTGAATGGCCTTAATGAGGAGTGCTTTCAGCCCTTACTTCACTCTCTCTCTCCTCTCCTTCATCCCCAATTCGACGGAGCTCTCTCTCTCTCCTTGTTCTCCCTCTCCTCCAGTTTCTGCTCCAGCTGACCCTTCGGTGAAGAATCAAGTCAAAAGTGGTCTTCCCGGATGAATCAGCCAATGAGCCACCTATCACCGTGACTGGGAGAGACAGACCGTTCCAATGGTCCTGATTTCACGCCAAATGGAGCCTCCGTCCAGCCTAGGAGCCACCGTGAAGGAACCGGTCGCCGATCCGTTGGTCCGCCTGCAACTTGCACTGTTTCGCGTTTTCGGCCATTTTTCTCCCATTCCGGTCCTTTCTCCCCCCATCCCAACCACCCACAAGATCCCCAAGACCCCTGGGAGCCGCCGGTTGCCGGCCAAACCCCTCACCGAAGCTCCAGCCAAGCCGTTCAACTCAGTTTCTCCTCCGGCAGGGCTGTTTTTCAGTGTTTTCAGTGGGAGTCCGAGTTGTGGTTGTTGTGTTGAGCTTGGGACCACCTTGGATCATCGTGGTAGAGGTTCTGGAGCATGGCCTTCGTCATCGCCGCTGCGTCGGTGTTTTCGGTCCTCTTAACGGGTGAGTTTAGCTCATAATCCTTCGATTAGTACCTAAACTTGCTTAGGGTTGGTTTAGTTAGATTTAATTCTAGTTTAAGCAATTTAATTAAGTTGTATTAGCCCTAAGATAGGTGGTTAGATGGATGAATGAAATTAGTCTAGCTTAATCTTGCTTTATTTGCTTAATGTGGTTTATGTGGTTAATTAAGTATGCTTGGCTTTAATTAATTGATGGTTGCTTTAATTAATGCTTTTAATGATTTCTGAATTTAATTTATAGTTTATTAGATTCTAGAATTTTATTGTTCATGCGACACTGTTCATGAGTTATTGTTCACGTGCACTGTTCATTCAGAATGCGAAAAGTGTAAAATCCATGTGTTGATTTTATGAAGTAAATGGATGTAAAAATGCATGGCATCCGCATAAATTGAGTGATGATTAGTGTAATGGTGTGATGATTGGAAATTATGGATTTTATTAAGAAAATCCTGGGTGTCAGGTTTTGACACTGAAAATGGATTTTAAGTATTATATCGAACAATGGGATTTGAAAAAGGAAAGTATCAGTTTTCTGGTTTGAATTAATGTGTGCCCATGCACGATTACTTTCTCAGATGTTTTTAATACGAAGGAAAGAGGCTGGGATTACTATTTTAATCGAGGCATTTGAGTGAAATGCAAAATATCCTGAGCCAATATTGAATTATTGTGTGTTGGTTAAGAGGAAACCGCCCCAAGCTGTTGAGCTGGACGTGCCCCTATATGGGATGTCCGCGCAATGGATGCCAGTCGCAGTAGAGGCTGGGCCAACTGCACCGATACTCCTTCGGGAATGCCCTCGACGTAGTGACGAAGCCGTGCTCCAAGGGGGGGAGACGATGCTCCTTCGAGAATGCTGTCAACGTAGTAACGAAGCCGTGCTCCATGGGGGGAGACAATACCTGGCATTAATGCTAGTAGATAGCCGAACTGCGAGTAGACTATGCCCTTGAGTGACAGTGAATAGCAATTGGAACGCATGATTGTTTGAGTTGATTAGGTTGAGACCCCTGTGATTAATCGAATGGATAAGACGTTTCAATTGTTATATGCATTGAATATATGCATGATGTTGTTGAACTGTGCTAATGTGCAAGAACACATGAGAATCATGGCATCTGTGATTTCGGTCATGCATGAGTTAAGCACATTGTTTATGGTACGCACGCATGAATCGATAACATGCAGGGTGTGGCAATGGCCAGGTGAGATCGCTTGTGATGCGACTCGTATGTAATTGATGAAATGTATCATCTAATGGCCATATGTATTGTGTATATCATGCTGAATTATAACGTGCAGGGTATGGCATATCAGGTAAGGTTGTATGCGAATCGACCGTTGGTTGTTGCTTGTGGTGGGGTAGTTCTGGATAGATACCCTGAGTTGAGTTGGTGTATTAACTGGGGCTTAGGGGTGGAACTCGCCGAGATTTATATCTCACTGGTTATTGAATAACCATTTTCAAGTCCTTAGTGTGAAGAGCCAGGAGCTTGAAGCGGAAGGGTCAGGAGCATGGGTGGCTCAGTAGTTCTTTATGACATAGACCTTTTGTATAAGCTTGAAGTGTTTATAAAAGTGTATATGATTTGAAGTTGGTTGTCATGCTTTTCTATCCCATGTTTGTCGTTGTCAGGGGATTAGTTAATTCGCTTCCGCATGTACAATAAAATGAAAATGGTCGGTGACGAGTCCTAAGAACATCACGAAATTCTATCGACCACCGAGGGTTATGCGCGCGCTCGAGGTTCGGGGCATGATAGGAATTGGTGTTGTTCTTTCCTAGGAAGATAAACATATTTCTTATTTTAGCGAGAAACTTAATGATGTTCGCAACCGATGGTCTACTTATGAGCAGGAGTACTTTGTTGTAGTACGAGCTATCAAGCATTAGCAGCCCTATCTTTATCAACATGAATTTACCCTTAACACTAACCATCAGGCACTCAAATATATTAAAAGCCAAAGACATCTAAATTGAATGCATGGACGTTGGGTCTCCTTTTTGGAGCAATTCAATTTTGTGCTTCGACATAAAGCGGGCCACTTGAACAAAGTCCCTAATGCACTTAGTTGTCATGCTACAACACTCGTCACCATGTGCACTAACGTTGTGGGCTTTGACCACCTTTGTGCTCTTTATGCCCGATGATGAAGATTTTCAGGAAATTTGAGAGAAAATTTATGCTACAGTTCTCACGGCAACATGATCGTTCAGGATGAATTTTTATTCTTTAGCAACAGGTTGTGCATTCCTCGAAGCTTTTTGCGGGAACAACTTATTCGAGAGCTGCATTGTGGCTCCCTTGGAGGACATTGTGGGCGAGATAAAACTGTTGCCCTAGTTGAAGAGCGATATTATTGGCCTCCATTGAAACAAGACATTGGACGATTTGTGAAAAAGTGCTACATTTGTCAAACTGTGAAAGGCCATTCTCAGAACACCGGACGTTACACCCCTCTACCTATTCCTTCTGGACCTTGGATAGACATTTTAATGGATTTCGTGTTGGGGCTTCCCCGAACCCAACGAGATATGGATTCTGTTTTTGTGGTAGTGGACAGGTTTACAAATATGGCGCACTTTATCCCTTGCAAGAAGACTTTTGATGCTTCTCATGTAGCGAGTTTATTTTTTCGAGAAGTAGTTCATTTGTATGGTGTTCCAAAAACTATCACATTTGATCGTGATACAAAATTCCTTAGTCATTTTTGGAGGACCCTATGGCATTTATTTGGGACGGATTTGCAGTATAGCAACTCATTTCAACCTCAAACTGATGGTCAAACTGAAGTTGTCAATCGTACTATGGCAGATATTATTCGGTGTCTTTGTAGTGACATGCCAAGGCAATGGGATCAATATCTTGCTTTTGCTGAGTTTGCTTTTAACAACATTGTCAACCGTTCCACAGGCAAGTCTCCGTTTGAGGTTATCTATGGGCGAACGCCACAACATACACTAGATCTCGTGCCTTTGCCCAAAGTCCCAGATATAGTATTGCGGCTGAAAACTTAGCAACAATATTACAAGAGATACAAGAAGGTGTGAAGCAACAGCTAGAAGCTTCCACTACTGTTTACAAAGCTGTTGCAAATAAATATCGTCGCCTCAAGGCATTTGCTGAGGGTGATGAAGCGATAGTCTACCTCCACAAGGAACACTTTCCTATCGGGACATATAACAAGCTGAAGCACAAGAAAGTTGGTCCCTGTCGAATCGTGAAGAAAATCAATGACAATGCCTATGTTGTTGATCTTCCTGGTGACCTCAACATCTCTCCAACATTCAATGTAGCGGACCTATTTAAGTATCATTCTCCAGATACTCCTCTTTATCCTAACCATAACTCGGGGTCAAGTTCTTCTGAAGTGGAGGAGACTAATGTAGAACAATGTGCAAATGTCTTTCTGGAAACAATGGAACATTATAAAAGCAGCGATCCCACAAATCAAAGAGAATTGCGTAATCTTTAAGATTACAAATGAGTTACAATATATCTTTTCCTTAATTTGTTATTAGGTTTCAGATTTTCTAGTTTATCAATATCTTTTCAATTTTGTTATTAGATTTATGTTATTTGGTTATTATCTAGATGGCGACCTCCTTATAAATAGACGCCTAATATATTGTAATATGCACTTCTTTATTCTAAATAAACACCATCTTTTGGAATTCTTTCCAAGCATCGCTTTCTCTGCATCAACTACACACAACAATAGAACCACAGAGTCGAAACAAAAAAGTATCTTGAACTCAAGTCCCTTATCGTCTGTTCTCCAATGACTTTACTGATCTAGTTAGAAGATAAGGGGAGAGTCAAGTCACTTTTACTGACTATAAATCCATCACTAGTGACAAAATAATTGAGACCGTAAGAAGAGAGAAGATAAGGAAATTAGAGTTTGAATATCGTCATCTATTTAAATTGAATGTTTGTTAAGTTGTCGACTTCCATAGAACCTAAATCAAAGATGACATTACACTGATGATTAGATAATAATCATCGATTTAGCCAAGACATTGTCAAGAGCAACTGGAGTAACTAAATACCAAAATAGAGATATGGTTTGATAAAAAAAATCAAAAAGAAGAACAAAGATGATCAGTAGATGTAAAGGACACATTAGAAGAAAAATATCTTGGTTTTTCAATTAAAAGCAAATCTTAGCAATGATAACGTCGTTGTCGATAACTCTATAAAAATAGAGTTATTTTACCTATTTTAGGCAGTAATTAATGCATTATCTGTGAGAAAATATTTGGATTTCCTTCTGATTATTTGAATTTTCCTTGTTTATGCAGAATAATGAGATATGAAGATGATAAGGAAAAGAATGGTAACTATCGGGAATTCAAATAAAAGCAGCGGTGGAAGATGGATATCAAATCAAGAAATTCTTGATTTTGTTCCCTAATGTTATCTGCAAGTGTTGGGAGATAGATATCTTGGATATATCCTATAAATAGAGACAAAGAGAGTGGCTAGGGTGAGAGTTAGATCTTCTTTTTTTATTCTTCTGAGAGTTTTTCAAGTATTTTGAAGAGAAAACAAAAGTGGTGACAGAATTCTTGTCCTTTAATTCAAGATGCTGGGTTTGATCTATATTTTTATTTCTTCTTCTACTATGTTCTAATTTTCTTTTGTTGGGGCTACGATATAGCCTAACCATGATGATATGAATTTCATGATTTTTATGTTTTACAATTGATTTCATTCATGTGAGTTATATATTATTGCGTTTAATGCTTTTGAGTGACTGGCCACCACTTGAATGATCTGATGTGCATGTTTGAGACTAAGAGGTGATAATATGCAATTACTCATTATAATATATATAACCATGTATTAAACGTGGATAGAAATATACCATGTTATTTGTGTAGCTTTCGGTGATAAAGTGATCCAAAAGACTCATTGTAAACCGGGAATATTCATAGTTTTTAATGCACTCATGTTTATTTTAATTCACATAGAGATATAGTGGATTAATAAGCTGAGTAGGTTTTCTATACCTAGAGATAGGATAGTAAATAGATTAGGAAATTCCGTTATCACATGTTTGATATCGTTCTTGTACTCATAACAATATGAAATTCATATCTAGTGGTTATGGTGAAATCGGATGCTCTAACATATTTATCTTATCGATTTACTGCATTTAATCTACAAATTTCATTTTTATTTATTCTTAATTATATTTTGATCTGTTAGATAAACTTTAGAATTACTCTATTTTAGTATTTAATTGATTTATTAATCATCGATCTCTGTGGGACGATACTTTTTCTTATTATTATATTACTTGTTCGATACGTGCACTTGCGTTTAGAATTTTACGAACATTGTCTCATAGTAAATGATGGACCAAAGAAACGGTCAAGTCCATTTTCTCTTTTCGGAAAGCAAACCATCTTCCACAACAAGGATATCTTTTTTATTCGAAAAACCAATCAATCAAAATTCTTTTTATGGTCGAATGCGAAAGTAAAACTCACTTTTTACTTCAGCAAAGTCTTTGCTCATTAATTTCTTTAATCGGAATGCAATGTGCATTATTGAAGCAAAAATCATCTTTATTGTTCTTGAGTATTGTGGTGGTACATCATGTTATTAGTCCAGTGCTCTTGCTCAAACCATCAATAAAATCACTGAATGAATCACTCTTATCAGGGATCAATTAGGAATTGTAAAACGAGTGTATAAACTTTTAAATGCACTCCAAAGCACGTCATCCATAATTTCAAAGCAAGTACCCATTTCACCTAATTTATTAGACTCAATTTGGCTTGAAGACCCGAGTTAAAGGGAAGCCTAGGTAAATTAGTATGTATAGACATATGATTTAATTTTTTATTCTAAAAATGTGGGACTATTATGTGTAGAAAGTTCATGGAATCAATACTATATGTTCTAAAATCTCTTGTTTAAATGTCATGTTGAAGTATCACCACATCTCTTGTTTACAAGGTTTATATGTTCTTTACATATATATAGTCTTCCTCCATAACTAAATTTAATCTTTTAGATTGAACTTTTTAACGTAGTATCAAAGTCGGGTTCTGTACCAATTTATTTCACAAGGGCGACCCCTTGTTGGTCAAATTTGACACGTCAAATCATGTTTGAACGAGATAGGAGGTATTAATACATACATATATTTGTATAAATATGATCTACCTTCATGTCATAATACTCACGGTATATATGAAGTTAGTGGAGAAACAAGAGATAGCCGAAAGTTTAAATCCATCAACTATACTTGACCGGACCAAACCTAATTGACTAGTCAAAATGAATTATTACGGGAATAAGCGCTACAAAAATCCTAAAACTAGTTGTAAAATTGTAGTTAAGTCATAATGCTTTTAAAAAATACAATGAAGTCGTAAAATTATTATAGAGGTTAAGTCCTGAATTCATCTTTAAGCATAATTTAACTATGAAAAGTCGCACTTGACTTGCCATGTTAAATTCGAGATTCAACTGAAAAATGAGAATATAATTGTAAAGAAATTTCTCTCACGGGACCTTCGGTTTAGCATTAGCAGCATTCTGGCTTTCTCGAGACATTGAACAGTAAGTTAATGAATTTTTGTTTTATTTTCCATCTTACCCCCATTCGATAAACATACTTTTGATTTTAAGCTTTTCAAACACAAAAACCCCAATTCTACTCAGCAAATCCATGAAGAGGACCGTCACAGAGGGTTGAGTGTTGCTTGAGGTCAACGTCATGAGTCGACCAGGCAAGATCTAGGGGGTCAAGGCAGAATCTGAAGAATCCACGGTCGCTCTTGAGCTTTGTTAGAATTCGGCACGTAATCATAGTGATATATAAAATAAAAGCAAGAAAAAGAAATCAAAACACAAGATTTTTATCATGATTTACCCTTAAACTAGGGTTACGTCTAACATAAGATTTAACTATAATTAACATATCACATCTCTTTCTTGTAACAGAGAAAGAGACTATATATACTTAGTAGTTATTTATGGGCCCAAATATAAATTATTAATAAGATATTGACTTAAACTATAAAAGCCCTCCGTTGGCATGGGGGCAACCCTCGGCCCCCCCACTTGCTCACCAGGAAGCAGGACCCCGTCCCTTCTTGTCAATGGGAAATATGAACTTTACCCCCAACAAGCTCACCATCATTTCTAGATTTGGCTCGTCATTGTTCCCAACTTTGACATCCGAGCGCTGCAGCCTATCACCTAGCATGCGCAACACTCACCCCCAGTCTACATCTAGCTTGACAAGGTCATAGAGGAAGTGGCTGAATTCGCACGACTCTAACGTCTAGGACTTTGCAAAAAAGGGATTTTGGAGATTTGGAACGTTGGCATGAGTCGCCTAGGGTTGTGCAAACTTCAATGTTGACACACCTGGGATTTTGTGACGTTAGCAACAATTGTTGCCGAAGCTAGAAGCTTCGCTTGCCACTATTGCAATCTTTTTTTAACACGAAGTCATTTATGTAGACACTATTTGCATTTCGTATAAATCCTTTAGCCTTTATGCAAAGTGTTTACTTAACACTATTTTCATTTCATTAAGAGCCTCTTAACCTAAAGTCCATGGCATTTGTACAAAAGCATTTCTCAGAAGCTCTCCCAAATGCGTCCTTAGTCATAAGTGAGTTTGGAAGGCTCTTTAGGCGTAAGTTAAACATTGGACCCATCCCATATCGTCCCATGGTGAAAATCATATATTTGCGATGCATAAAATTTCAAAAAATGAGACAAGGGGGAGGACGAAAGGATGACATTATATGTTCGAGTGCATTATTTCTTCTTGCACGATTATTAATTTATTGATCTCACCTAAGAATCGAACAGATTGCTACTTCCGAATGTCCTTTTATGGACATCCTATTGCCCGCTATAGCTAAATGGTATTCGGGCTTGGGCCAGCCTACATTATATTTTTATAGCTTAAGTCGACGGCTCATGATTTCTTTGCGGTCAACGAGTACAGAAAAAAGAGCTAGATAGAGAAAAAAGGATAAACAAGAGGAGAATATGGATTAGTGTATGGAACTATATTTGGTAAATTATTGGTGTGACCTATTTATAGGTCCTATAGTCACTTGAACGGATTACGATTACAATTTTAGAGACGGGACTTGACCCGAGTGAATTAGTCGAAGCTAGTCGAGCTACATAAATTTGTATCGTTGCATCCGCCTAAGCCCAATAGTTTTACGAAAGAACAACATTAGAATACTTTTTTTAATCATGAGAAATTTTGGGAAGGCTCTTTAGGCACAACAAAAGCACATGACCTAACCCGTTTTATGTGATTCGAAATGGCCAAAAAATGTGTGAATATGTCCCATGAATTTTATCTTATCATATCATGTCTATGGTTAAAACAAGAGCTGAGAGAATGCTTGCTCCGGTGCTCAACATGTAACACTTAATCTGCCTCTATGACGCATGATAAGTTGTGGCATGTAATTGTGCCTCATGGCTCGGTTTCAATCAATTAGCATTGGCTTAGTGATCTATCTCACTAAGCCTTCTATCGCTTATTGAATTTGAATTCAAATATGGATAAAAGTGTATATTCAAATGTATTCTCGAATATATTTAACTAATAAAATATGCCCCTCTTCTTAAATTGGAAATTTCAACTCCATGGATCTATTTGAGGGACCAGTTACCAAGGCTGGCCACTTTTTTTCCTTGCCTAACTTTTTGGGATAAGTGCGACGGAAGTCCTAAAACTTGTCACGAAAATGTAATTGAATCCTAAAAGTTGCAAAAAGTGCAATTAAGTCTTAAAACTTGTCAAAATTGTTCAAGTAAGTCCTAAAGTTAACACCGTCGGTTTTATTGAAGGAAAATGCTGACATGGTATTTTAAATTATTTTTTTATTTTCTAGCTAGCTTTCTAAAATAATTTTTTATTCAATTTTATAAAAATTATATTTAAGAACTAAAATTCATTTTTTAAAAACTACTAAAAAAAGAAAAAAAAAAGGGCAAGAGGAGGCGGTCGCCCATCGCCAGAGGGGTCGGCAATGGTTGCTCGCCACCGCTCGACCAAGGCGAGGCCTTGCCAGCCCCAAGCAAGGGCTGGTGATCCTCGCCTGACGTGGGCGAGGACGCCTAGATCTGGGCACGCCGGCCCTCACCTAGGGGCTGACTACCATTGCCAGCCCTTGGTGAGGCCTCGGCGGCCCTCGCCTTGGGCCGGCGAGGCTCACCTAGGCGAGGCCTTGCCTAGGGGCCACCGAGGCCTTGCCCAGGGCTGGTGAGGGCCGGCGTGCCCAGATCTAGGTGCCCTCACCAGCGTTAGGTGAGGGTCGCCGACCCTCCGGTGATGAGCGGCCGGCGACTCCTACCCTTTTCTTTTTTTTTTCTTTTTTTAACAGTTTTTTAAAAAATGAATTTTAGTTTTTAAATATAATTTTCAAAAAAATCGAATAAAAAATATTTTAAAAAGCCAACTAGAAAATAAAAAATCATTTAAAATATTACGTTAGCGCCATGTCAGTATTTTCCGTTAATAAGACTAGCGGTGTTAACTTTAGGACTGAATTGAACCATTTTGATAAGTTTTAGAACTTTATTGCAATTTTTGCAAGTTTTAGGACTCAATTGCATTTTCGTGACAAGTTTTAGGACTTTCGCAACACTTATCTCTAACTTTCTTTATCCTGTAGAATCATTCAAACCTCATTTATGGCCTAGGAAAAGTGCCAAAGTCATAAACCTTTTTGTCATTGTGCTGATTTAATCCTAAACCTTTTTTTGTGCCGATTTAGTTCTAAACATTTTTACGTTGTGCCAATTCAGTCATTTCCGACCAATTTTGGCTAGATTTTTGCTAACTAAATGCCAACCAGCTGACGTAGCCTGATCGGCGATGATGTGGACAACTTTTAATAATATTTTAATATTTTTTATTCTTTTTATTTTATTCTTTTATTCTTATTCTTTTTCTTTTTCTGTTCTCCTCTTCTTCCTCCAGCCGGTCGCCATGCCACCAGGGCTGGAGGAAGAAGAGGAGAAGAAAAAAATAACAATAAATAATAATTAAAATATTAAAATATTATTAAAAGTTATCCACATCAGCGTCGATTATGTCACATCAGCCGGTCGGCGTCCAGTCAGCAAAATCTGGCCAAAATTGGCCGGAAATGATTGAATTGACACAACGTAAAAGGTTTAGGACTAAATTAGACCAAAAACGTTTAGGACTAAATCGGCACAAAAACAAAAGGTTTAGGACTTTTTTGGCACTTTTCCCTTTATGGCCTATGTTATATCATCATGGCAACAAAGAAACTGATATGAACAACTCAGGAAGGTAGTCCAGGACAATTTTTCAAGAACAAGATGCAAACACAATGAATTATAAGAGAGAGAGAGAGAGAGAGAGATTAATAGTGTTGGGGGTCAAGTGAGGCAAGTCTCTAGGAGCGCTAGATTTTGAGTGTGAGAGAGGCGAAGATGAAACATAGACAAAAGAAAGTGCGAGTGAGACGAAGATGAGACATGGAGGAGAGGGGAGTATTGAGCGAGAGAGACGAGATAAAGAGTCAAGAGAAGAATTGTAATCTCGAAACAAAACAAAAAAGAATATAGATTGTCGAAATGTATGTGCAAGTTGTGTTAAAAAAAGTTTCATATCCAATAATTGATGTGATTTGGAGTAAGTACTATATCTAGTTAACCCATAACTCATTGGTTCAAACTTTTAGATGAATGTGGATTTGGCATTCGTCAACAAATTCGAACTTAAACTCTTTGCGAGCAATCTCCTTTTACCGAAAGGTATTGAGCTTTTAAATAGGTAGTGAAAAAGAAAGCCAAATCGGCGAGAGATGTGCACGCGAGTTGGACGAGTTGAATTTGAGTTTTTCTTAGTTGTCATCTATTCTAGAGAAGTTGGGGCCGGATGTTGAAGAATTTACCAGAGTGAAAGTAAGAACCGAATTAATTTGCCCTCCCTAAACGGAATTGAAACGTGGGCCTTATCATATGGGCTGGAAAACTCGCCCGCAGGCCGTGCCGAAGACCAAATTGGGCCGGCATAAAATAGACAGGGTCCGTTTTCTCGACCGAGCCCCTTCCCATCCGCAGACAGGCCCGGCGAGCCCGCGACTGGGAAGCCTCGTGATCCGGGAGCAAGCCGAGCCTTCTGGTCTGACTGGGACCCAGGCACGGGATTCCAAAAAAAGGGGAAAATCGGGGCCGTCGATACACGGGCCCCACCAATCGACCCCACGTAGATCCGGGCGCGGACGATGGAGGCTCGGCCGGAACAAGGAGGGTGGAGGGGCCACCGTCGTACCATTTCCATTTCACCACTTCGCACTCCGTCTGCCAGGTCGAGAAGAGGCGGGAAAAGAGAAACGCCGAGAGAGAGGGAAAGGAAGGAAGGAAGGAGAAAGAGATGAAGGAGAGAGGGAAGGGGGCGGGGAGATCGGTGGACGAGAGGTACACCCAGTGGAAGTCGCTCGTCCCCGTCCTCTACGACTGGCTCGCCAACCACAACCTCGTCTGGCCCTCCCTCTCCTGCAGGTTCTCCCCTCTCTCTCTCTCTCTCTAGGGTTTCTCGGCCGCTTCTCGTGCGCTGTCTTTCTCTCTCTTTCCTAGCTCCTCTCGTTTCGCATTGCCGCCGAGGGAGTGTAGATGGTGCCTTGTTTTTTACCCTGAGCGGCTTGGAATTCCTTCCCAACCTCACGTGGCTTCTGGTTGTGACCTGACCGTAGACACGTGCGCATCGGTCCGTTTCTTTTAGTTTTTTTTTATAGGAGGAGATGGTTGTGAGGTTTTTTTTAACCCAGTGATGGCGACCGGCGAGCGACGACTACGTCTCGGAGTCGTCGAGTGGGGTTAGGCTGTACGCGTCATTTTTGAGCCGTCGCAGCTGCGTTCCGTGCTTAGTCTCGTCGAAGATCCGAGCGTTTTCGGTTCTTTCCGTTTTCGGCCTCGTCTCGGGTCCAATCCCTTCGAAGCAGATGTTTTTCTTTTACCCGTGACTTGTGTGTTTGTTCGGCATTCGGAAGCTACGAGATATCTAATGCGAATGTTTGGGCTGTTGTGACTTTTTAATTCCAACAGATGGGGTCCACAGCTCGAGCAAGCTACTTACAAAAATCGACAGCGTCTTTACCTTTCTGAACAGGCAAGATTCTTCTTCAGATCCAAGAAATGAAAGAATTTATGAAAGTGTCAATGTTTTTAGCTTGATTTATAAGTAGAACAAAGTGGTTCTTTTACTGTCTCGTGGCATAACTGCAAGAAACTTTAGTTTCAAGAAATTTGATTCGTGGATTTTTGTACTACAATTTAGATTGGGGCTGATTTCCACTGATTCATAATTGTATGACTTCGTCCATCTCTTCCTTTTACAGTCACATGTGCTTTGTTTGATATTTTTTCTTTTTACTATGGGTTGTCCTTTGAAGTCTAGATAGTCTAATACGGATGATGTATATATGCATTATTATGAGCATAGATTCTGATGCGTCATCTTATTCTACACAGACAGATGGCAGTGTTCCAAATACACTTGTTATTGCAAATGTCGAGGTTGTCAAACCAAGAGTTGCAGCTGCAGAGCATATCTCTCAGGTACTTGTTCATTGGGTTATAGTGTATCTCACCTGAAAGTTAATCTGTCTACATTAAAGCGTGTGGTCATTCCCTTTCATGAAGTCATACTATGAATGGACTTGTAGCACTGATGGTTTACTTTGACAGTTTAATGAAGAAGCTCGCTCTCCCTTTGTCAAGAAGTTCAAAACTATTGTACATCCTGGGGAGGTAACTCATCTTCTTTCCTTATGCTGGTATAATTTAGGTGGCATTTGTTCGCTGATGAAATGCAATTATCCATTTCAAATTTTTAGTTTTTCCCCTTTCCCAGTGGGGGAAAATGGCTATCATGACATCTAGTCGAGAAGAGAGGCGGGAAAAGAGAAATGGACAGGGCGAGAGAGAAAGAGAGGGGAAGGAAGGAAGGTGAAGGAGATGAAGGAGAGAGGGAAGGGGGTGGGGAGATCGGTGGATGAGAGGTACACGCAAAGTGGAAGTCGCTCGTCCCCTCGTCCTCTACGACGGTTCGCCAACCACAACCTCGTCGGCCCTCCCTCTCCCCGTGGGTTCTCCCCTCTTCTCCCCCTCTTTCCTAGGGTTTTCCGGCCGCTTCTCTTGCTCTTCGTCTTTCCTCTCTCTCTCTCTCTCTCTCTCCAGCTCGGCTTGTTTCGCGTTGTCGCCAGCTGCTGCTCGTGTTTCAGTATATGACCTAAGCGTATACACGTGCGCATTGGTTCGTTCTCTTGTTTTTTTTATAGGAGATAGTTGTCAGTTTTTTTAACCCAATGGTGGCGACCGACAAGTAACGACTATGTCTCAAGTCATTGAGTGGAGAAAATATTAGGTGGTCCGGGACCTCCACGTCAGCGTGGTCCCTGGCCACTCACGAGGTGCCATGTGGAGGGGTGGGCCCCACTTGGTGTCCTCTTCGCTTTTTCTCTTGCTCCTCGACGCAGCGCTCCTCTCTCTCTCTCCCAAATAACTCTCGGCTGATGGCTCGGCTTGGCTCGATTGGCAGAAGAAAGTACGGGTCAATGGATAATAAATGCGCAACACTCCCGCTTAAAATTTCTCTCTCCTCACTTGAATATTTTCTGGGCTCTCTCTCCTCGCGGACGAGCTACACTTCCTCTGTTTCCTTCTCAGCATATCCCATCCCCTCCGCCTCCGCCTCCCCAAAAAGCCTCGCCGGTCCGTCGCCTCCTCTAAGAGCCCCGCCAATCGCAGCTGGTTCACGACCCCCTTCGCCTCCGACGATTTCCAACGCCGAGATTGAGCGTAAGGTTTGTGCTCGCCTTGGTCTCTAGGCAACTTCTGGGGCTCCGTCCGATTGCCTCCCTCCGGCGAACTCGTCATCAACTCCGACTCCGAGCCGCCGTCGCCGCCGCCGATGGCGTCCTCCGTCTCTGGCATCTACTCGTCCTCCCCCTCCCTCAGGCCGAAGACACCGCCAGCCTCCACCGCGAAGTCATCGGCCTTCGGCAGGAGGGAGGCGGCCTCGGTCTCGTTCCCGAGCGGCGCCAGTCTCCCCGCCGTCGACCGGGTGTTGTCCCTGTCTGACGAACTCCCTCTCTCTCTCCACCCTCCCCCTTTCCGATTGGCGAACCACCGCGAGCAACCGACGAACCAGGAAGCGAACCTAATATTTTCTCCCTTCTCCGACACTCGATGCCCTCTCTACACTCTACCCCGACGCTCGACGGCCGATTTCGCTCGCCTCTCCCACGACCTCCACGCTTTTGGCGGTTCTTCCCTCGCGGTTCGGTGAGGTCTCGGGTATGCCCTTGTCTTTGCGTCTCTTCTTCCTTGCTCGGCAACACCGTCCGCCTCTCTCTCTCGAGCGTGTCTCTCGTGCATTCTTTCATCCATGAGGCAAGCATTTCGACTAGGGTTCGGGGTTTCGCCACCCCTTCTTTGAGGTTCGTCCGGGTACCTCTCATTTTTGCGTGAACCCGGCGTGAATTTTATCGTCTTTCTTTCCATATGACTACCCTTTTCACTTCGATCGGTCCTTGAAAAGCGACTACTAAGCGACAATGCGACGGCAAGTTTCGAATCCCCGGGTTTCGCTGTGATGCTAAGCGTTGCTTTGGTTCCTTAAAAAGTTGCTGACTTTTTCGCATGTTGTAGCTTCTTGGTTGCTCTGAGATTCTGGGTTGGTCGTTCTATCGTCTTGCTCGGAGCGAGCGAAATGTTGTCCAAAAGGGGCGTGTCGAATTCGTCGACACCTGAGTCGACCGCGACTTCTGAGGACAAGAAAGGGAAGAAATCGAAAGGATTGGTGGCTTCAATTCCTAATTCTATCAAAAGTCATGTCAAGGTATTGTCTTTTAATCGAACCTATCGTTCCACTGTGTTTCTGGGGACTTGACCATTCAGCATTCATTTTTTGCGAAAAATTCTGGTGCAAGCATCGGTGAAGTTGTGTTGCCTAATAATGACCCGGCCAAAATTGAGGCAATGACATTTCACGAATTGAGAGCTACATTGAGGTGGGGATGAATTGTTTTAGTTGCAAGCGTGTGATAGTCGTTATAGCGTTTCCTGCGCAACCTTTACAAGAAAAAATCAAGTTTTTCTATTTG